>JAYRBW010121023.1:0-66399 GCA_036023295.1 Invenusta paracnida
AGGTCGTACACGATGGTTGTATTTAAAATAGTCACGGACAGCAATGAAACGTTTGCAATAAGTTGCATGCCGACTCTACAAGAGATAATAAAGAAAGGTAGGTATGCATTTATTTTTTATAAACGTGCTATATTGGTTCATTGGATATTATGGCTATATGTATGGATATTACATATGGATATCACTCGGCCTCCGGTCCAAGTGTTTCAGTTAGGCTTTATATGTTTTGTCACAACTTTTTGGAACTGTTGATATCGATGATTTGTAGGTATGATTAAATATCCTTATCCTTATATATTCAACACTCTTCCCCTATTATTCATATTACGCATAGTTTCCCTTATATATAAGATCTTAGCACCTAATTGAATAATTATCTAGTTTTATTTATATTTTTAAAATTATTTCGTATTATATATTATACTCCATTTAAATAACAAAGCATACAAAAAAATTGGTGTCAATTTTGGTGCGATTTATATTTTGCCCCTAGATGGTGTAAAATCAAACAAAAAAGGTGTGTATCATTTTTCGCACTAGCTCGATCAAAATTCAACCGGTTTGGTGCGATATTGAACTATGTAGCTAGTGCGAAAAACGTTACACACCTTTTTCGTGTGAATTTCAACCTGTTTATTTGCAGTGTATGTCGTGAGATAAATGCTATCACGTTTAAACAAATGATCATACATAATCAAAAAATGTTGCCTTTATAAACCATATATTAATAAAAACAGGTTTCATTATTTTTCGGAATTAAATGAACAATAAAAATGTATTATTTTGGTAATATTATAAATTGGAAAAGGTTATTTTTTTATAATTATTTTAGCATAAATAAAACAGTTTTACTTATATTTCTAATTTATGAGAACATTATGTTTTATCTTAACTAGGGAACTAACATTTTTAATAAAAGAACTTATTGTTGTGGAAAGAAATATTGTTTTGGAATTTGTAAACATTGATTTGTCTATTTAAATTAGCTTAGAAAATCATATAGGTAATCTTATTTTTTCAGCTCGTGTACAAGTATTAAAGACATATATTTAAAAGTACAGCTATTAGCATATTCAATTTGATGTACATTTTTTAATCGTATTTGTAAATTAGCCATAGTGCATTTAATGAGCTATACATAAAACCGTTTATTTTTTATAAATTAATATAAATTAAACCAAATATCTACTATGAAATACATAAATACTTTTCATTGAGTGTCATTTATTAAAAATATAATAGTAAAAAGGGTAGTTAATCTAAATAATCATTTATTTTAAACAGTAAAATAGTTATTGCATTTACGATATTTAGAAAATTAGAATACAAAATTAAATATATAAAAAATCCGTGTGCACAAATATTCGATATTACATTAAAAAAATATATTACAATATAATGTAACATAAAGTTTTAAAGAATAATTTTCAGTATAATGATTTATAATAGGTATATCGTATACACAATAAAGACTGCTTAATTAAGACAGGATTAAATCATTATAATGCATGATCAAAATTGAAAACACAAGCCACAATAAAATGTATTATCTAGTGGGTAATACATACATTTTAAATACACTTAGAATACATTTTTGAAAAGCACCAGAATAGATTCGGTCTGAATTAAAACATAAATTCCATTTTTATTACAGGGTTCCCACGCTTTTTCCATAATTTGTTTCCCTGAGTTTTCCGTGATTTTTAAAGATCAAACAAAACCGACGAGACATTTATATTGATTACATTTTTGCTACATATTCAAGGATGGGATAACCAGTTTAAAAAATCTGCTGAAGTCAAAATTTTGTGGCCCAGTATTAGAATAAAAAGAGTAATTTCTTGTAGTAAAAAGTTGGGGGTGCGGATTTTTTGCTTAAATGTCTGGAATTATCACATTAATATCATGTAAATCAACTTCATTATATAAACCTAAATAAATGTTTTTGTATTTAAAATGTTAAATAGGTTTGAAGGAGTTACAAAATATACCCATTTCTAGGTTGACACCACCCCTCCAAATTTTTTTGCAGCAGATTTTGACTTAAATCTTACTTTTTTAAAGCTTAACTCATAACACTTTTACGGAAGTTATAATTAGTGCTAAATTCGGTGTTAAGTTGGATTTAACACTAGCACTGCGGTCAACACCAAACATAAACTCAAACAATGAATGTACATAGTCGTAAAACCGACATTTAATGTTAGAAACCACTGATTGTAAAGTGATTAAACCAATTACAGAGATGCAATCATTTTCTTTAACTACACCTACTTAATATAAAATTATTGATAATAATATAATAATATTAAAGATTAAAGATTAATTGGTGGATACCGATAAAGAAAGCAAAGTTGAAAAACATGATAAACAAGTGTCAAGTATTTAATACATTGCATAAAATATTCTATTCTGATGTGACGAAAAATATATACATACATTAGCTTATAATAACTTAGATTGTTGGTATATTTTAATTTTTAATAAAATAGTAGCAAACTATCACTTACAATTAGGACAATTAAGACTTAAAGCGTTAAAAAATATAGTTGAAAATTAACTGAGAGATAGTAACGCAACAATGACATACATACATAGAGTACACATAGAGAAACGACTCTAAGGGCGTTGTTATGGATTTTGACTCCACAATAAATAAAATATATTTTTGATAGTTATTGGTTAACTACAACTAAATAAAAGTATTTATATATAACAAGTTTGATTTTATAATTAATTTATAATAAAATAATCAATATATTACACGATAATTAAGAAATAAATTATAGTATTGTGATTTTGTTTACATTTACGGCCGCCATTCATGTCTACCCTGGCAAGTGTTTTAGCATTGAAAATGCCAGGAAGTGATAGATTTTTTCCGTTTATGTCTATAATAATCAGTGAAAATCTTTAAGTTTAGTTTTTCCAAATGTAAAACAATAGCATACAGATATTTTATATATTTTCATAACAAAAATAACAATATATATTCTGATTTCATCATATTCATAATTTTCATTTGTATATTAACTTTTATCTGTACATATAATATGTACTTTTATTGTTATTAAAAAGTACGAATATGCTTGGATATATATATTTCAATTTTCTATGCTTGTATCATTAATAAATATATTGTTTCTGTTTTATCTGTTTAGTTATGCATAGAACAAATATTTATTATCATTATACTACTCGCAAGCAGGGGTAGCCGAGCAGTAATACAAAAATGATTTTTTTGTTTTCGTTAAAATTACAAATAAATATAAGAAATAAAATCTACAATTGATTCGATGAATTTTAAAAACACGAGTCATTTCTCAATGTGTACTCTATGGACATATACATATTAACTAGAGTTAAAAGCAAATTATATCATTTAGAAAGGTTTGTTTACAACATCTACCTTTATAATATCTTTGGAAACTACAGCCCTGTCATTGACAATCACGAAGATCGCCTCACTAGTAGATTTAAATAACTCAGTGGCACCATACTCGGGCACAAAAGCCTCGATACGCCAGGCAGCATCCGTATCGTTAATTAGTCGGTGTAGGCGTGCAGCTCTAGCTGAGCCTACACAGCCAGACACGGCCTCTGCTCGGGAGGTGCAACCGGGTCTGCTGAGGAGACGTGTCTTATCATGCGTGAGTGTAAAGTGAAGCGAAGGACGGGCAAGAGCCAGACCTGTGAGACAGCTCTCCACACGAGACAGGCTGGCTTTCAGTTGGCTGGGTGAAGCGTTGATCAGGCGTTGACGACGAACTGGGAGTTTACGGAACAGGTCAGCCACAGATACCATGGTGCCTGCAGTGCAGTGGCATTTGCCACGTAATATTAGAGTTACGTCATTAGTTGTAAAATATAGTTATACAAAATTTAGATAATATACGGTACATATAGTGTCATTATACTGTATAAAATACATACAATTCCATATAACTTGGTCACAATAAATCAATTCATATTATTGTAATAATAAATATGTTAACTATAATTGTATATTATCATAAACCATTTATACATATAGTATAATATACATCATAAACGTATCACTTTAAATAAAATGTATGCAGTATACGAATTTCTTATAATAAATAATTGAAAGAAAATATAATGTTATATATTAAATATAAAATAAATCGATTTTTAAGTCAGAATTACTGGCTAAATAATAATACACCAAAAAATATTACTAAAAATATAAATAATTATTATATTTGTTTCAGAGTAGTAATAATTAATTTACTTGTTAATAAAGTTAACATCCCTTTCTATGGCAGAAATTTCAAACTTGGATATAGACCATGGCTTCTTTATCAACTCAAATATATGGACTGGTGAAGCAAAAGCTATCTCAATGACAAAGTAAAACAGCATAATTGTTAATATTGGAATATCGTTATACCTCACCACACATTTACTCGTAACATTATTATGGTTCGGAGTGGTATTTACTTAACAGGCATTGTTGTCGTTCTTTCTTCTATAATGGCACAACTGAGACAGCAGGGTTCATAGTATTAGTCAGCTTCATTTTCTCTGACCAATTCTCAATTTCACAGACTTTTTCTTATATTTTACCAGACTTTTCTGCGATAATTTAAATTTAAACTTTCATATATAACTATAATTATAGAAAATTGAATGTTACCTACCCCTGTATACTTGTTTTGTAATTTAATGCTTACTGAAACCATATGGCGAATGTAATAAGTATACTTCATATGTATACTACATGAATATAATACTACATGAATATATACTACATGAATATATACTACATGAATATATACTACATGAATATATACTACTGTATATACATGAATTATTCAAATTTAATGTACATTTTTTTTACAAATTCGAATCACATACAAACAAATTCAAATCTCTGACCTCAACTGGCAAGACAACTGTAAATATACTGTATAAAAAATATAATAGCCATGTAACTGTTGCAGTGAAATACAATAAACCAACAAGAAATAATATATACTGTAGATAAGTAAAGCAATAAGAAAATCAACGACAGATAATGCGAGTGACAATTACTCCCCTCCGATTGTCGCTCTCCTAGGTAGATAGATATACATATAAAAATTAAGTTCTCGCGGATAGAAATATTTTTGAAAGCAGGCAAACTTTAAAAATGATGACTATTAAATACTTAAAAACACAATAACAATTTTTGTTACTTTATTTTCGTCTCCCTTGACTTCCCTCGCTATAAACCCTGTACAGGCGATATGCGGAGAGGTGAGGGGGACATTTTAAGTACAGACAATAAAAACACTATTTTTTTATTACCAAATAATAATGATTATTACTAAAAAAAATTAACATAATATATTTTAAACGTATAAATTTAGTTTACTAGGTAATTTGGGGTAATTAATTTTAAAATGTAAATTTACGAGGTAATTATGGATTACCCTTTTAATATTGCTGGTCTAATATTGGTCTAATTATAGTTTTAATAATATTTTTCGAAATTTGTATACGATATATAACTTTTCAGTACTGTATGTATTTCAAAATGATTAAAGCTATAATTACAAGTGGACTACATATAAGTCTGCTAATTACTATATGTATTTATCCAAATGTCATATTGTTAAAGAAGAATACTGACAATTTGAGAAAGTCGCTTGGAAATAAATACTAATGGTACTTATTATTCGAAAGTACTAAAAATAGTAGTAACAATAGACTTCTAGATAAACTACAGAATAAACTACACTTTAAATTTGATGTTTATTTTGACGACAACATATGGTGGTGGTAAATAAAGAATAGCGTATTTTGGTTTAGAAGACAATTTTGACATATAATTAATTATTCGTAGGTAAGAACTAACTATATACGGATCTCATAATTTAATTATTAACATATAAATACTCGTATGTATCACAAATAATGTTCCTATACAATTTGAATAACATGATATAAATAGTATATACTGTTTTTTTATAAATTTAATCATAATCATATTAATGTAAAGCAATTTAAGTGAACAGCATGTTAATATTAATTCTTTTTTGTTATAATGTACACAATAAAATATATTTAGGAACATAATCTAATCTCCAGCAGCCATACCTATTCTATTTATTAAAAAAAATTACAATATTAAAATGAACTGCTATTATACTTATATTATTTGAATTAGTAATAGTTACACTCCAGCGAGTTATAATATAAATGACAGTATAAATGCATAATAGTATTACATATAAAGCCTGGAAAAGATTTCACGATTTTAATAATTATAGAATCATTAAAAACATCAAAAACAAATCCGCTATATGTTGTCCTCATCAAAAACTATAGTGTCGCGTCCTGCAGTGTCTAGATGTCAATGAGTAACATGCATGAAAACCTTATTTAAATCCAAATATTATAAACTATTAAATGTCGTCATCACAGTTTAGTAACACAATAATAATTGACACCAGCATCATTGATGTTACTGCAGGTTACAAGGTGATATAGGAAAGCAGCTTACCCGGCTGACATGCCAACACTCCTTCACTGAGAACTGAGCCATCCGTCCCGAAAGCATACACCCTACCCAAAGACTCCCCCTCCACTCGTGTAGTGACCTTGACATTAGCAAGGGCGCAGAGAGAGGCAAGTGCCTCCCCCCGAAACCCGTAGGTGTGTACGTCTCCCAAGTCCTCAAAGCTGATCAACTTAGAGGTACAATGCTGCTGGGCCATAATACCAGCATCATTAGCTGCAATGCCACACCCGTTGTCTCGAATGTCTATCCTGTCAAGGCCATAGTTTATCTGTCATGCAACAGAGAAAAGAAATGTGACAAAGATGAGGTATGTGACTCTTAGCCGACCAGGTGATTCAATAATTTCCTGAAAACCCCACGAAAAAAAATGTATTTAAATAAATCGAATAAAAAAATGTGAAATAACTTATACAAATTTTAGCAACTATTAACCGCTAGTTAGCTGAAGATTACACAATTTTCTGTAGGTCAGTTCAATTGAAAAATATGACGAATTATTATATTCTTCATTTTCACATTGGTCTAACTACAAGATTACTAATAGTAATATTGTGGAAATTCTTCCTATATATTTAGAGAAACAATTACCCAACGAACAGGTTCAAAATGCAGAAAACTACCTTCATTTTACTTAATTTAAATTAAGTTGCACAATATTTAGTTAAAGTTGAGTATAATTAAGTACACTAACCATGTAGCATAAACATTTTCTCAGGCATGAATAATAAATTTAAGTCAGTGACAAACATTTTAACACGATGCAAGCAAGCAAAAATTGGGAACAGAGCTCACATTTGAGGCAACAGAAGGTGAAATCACTATACTATGTGGAATGTGCTTGGCAATCCTCGAGCCCATGAAATTGTACAAGCAGTAAAAAATCATTGCGAAATGAAAAATTCGATTAAGGATTTTTATGAGACGTTGTTTTTTCAGTTGCTTTTGACTTTACCTTTTGACAAATATTTCTGTCGGTATTGCTAATTATTTAGAAGTATTCATTCTCTCTTGTATCAGTAATTGTGAAAGATGAAAAAATTGTTCTAACTTGTTTTATTGAGAGTTTATAATCATTTTATCAACAATAAAACTGCAGTAAAATAATGTCAATGAACTAATATCTTCAAGAACTTATTATGTATGTAAAAATTGAGTTGGCGCGAAGTGCAAAATTTTTGATGGCAAAATATTATCATCTTTACAATTCCATGTTAGATGAATACAGGTTGCTGTAATTTGATGGAGATGAATGTATTATTGGGGTAGGGGTAGTATATTTTTATTGCATATTTTAAAATCTCGAGACTCAACCAAATTGCATCAAAATTACCGGAAAATTGCGAGTGTTAGCAAGGACACAGTAAGCAAAATAGAAGAGTTTGTGTGTGAAACGTATGACAAAAAGAAAGCAACGTCTGTTGATGACATCCATTTTCAGATTTTTGTTGAAAAATATAAGCCAAAGGTGAAAAAATATTTTGCGCTAGAAAAATGGATGGTAGTGCTCTTCCATCATGCTCTTGAGTACCGCTCCAAAAAATACAGCGTACACACCTTATTGCTAAGTGATGGCTATCATCAACAACATTCACACAATCAAGCATATCACCTCTTCAATATGGCTGGAACCTTGAATAAAATTACTGCCACTTGAAATGGTTTGCTGGTGATGTCTCACCAAGAGCACTACAGATTGTTAGTAAGGACAGTCTATCCACAGAAAGTGATCTGGACGGTGAGTAGATGATACTGAAATATGATTCTAATGTTTATGTCTAATGTTCAAGGTTCGTGTTTTTAGATTTATTAGGTTTAAATTCTTTTTTTACAACAGAAGACATGGATGGCAGTGATGACACAGAAAAAAGAAGACAGAAGTGACGGTGATGAATCCAGTGATACTGAGTCCACTGATGATGATTGTGATACATTATATGTAACAGAATTTCATAGTAGTCTTATAGAACAAAGTTTGGTTCATGTATGCCGTGAGGTAAATTTAAAATCATTAAGGGGTCGTATGACTATGCCTATCCCCCATAAAATTATGTCAGTTGTAATTTTCTTGTAATGTACCGTTGTATTATTATGTTTTGACAAAATTTGGTCCATGTAGTAGTGTACATGAGGTAAATACAACAACCCCCTGGGGTGTTGTTTCCAGGGTATCCACGCTTTTTGACCAACATAATTTTAGGATATTTTAGAACATTTTCAGGTTTTTTGGATATTTTCTTGTAAATTATAACTATTTTAAGACAATTTTTAAGCAGTTCCGCATTACTCATTAATAACGTTTGTGTATTAAAACTTGATCTAATGTTTTTAACAAAATTTAAGTTTTTTATTCATTCAATTCATATTAAATTATGTTCAATTATTTATATACAGTTTTCACTAACTCATAGACACTTCGGTTTCTTAAGATTAAAAAAATATTATGTACCTACAAAAAATTTGTGTATATAATCAAACATTCGTGTATAATTCTGGAAATAATGAAATTCATGTGAAATGAAATTACCTTACTGTTAATTAATTATACTGAAATAAAATTCAATAAAACATTTTTTTCCTCCACCACAAATTATTTTTAGGATATTTAAGGAGGGTTTTTTTGTGCATTTTGCCAATATTTAAGGACATTTTAGGAAATTTAAGGAAATGTTAGGACATTTTAGGGCTCCCTCAAAATTTTAGGATAATTTAGGAAATTTTAGGAGAGTAGACACCCTGATTGATGGATGCACTGCCGAAATTAGAAAATACAGTGGAAAATACATAGGAGCTTCCAGACGAGATCTATTTAGACTAATCTTGTAAAATCCACAGACATTCAAATGTTCGAATGTGCAATTTTGACATAAAACTGCCTCGGTCACCAGTTCTTACAATCATAGCAAACAGAATAGCCAGGTTAATCGAAGCGCTGCTTGATGCAAATAATGACAGTACCTAGTACATCAAAGTACGAATAGTATCTTTTGACGAATCAGGATGCTCAGGATTCCCAAACAACTGGCAGCAAAGATACCACGAGTTTTTGTGCCTTCGTTGACGATACTAGTGTTGAATATAATATTATTATACAAGCTCTGTAGTTTGAATTCTGGAGGTAATAAGAAAATGATAGCCGACATTACACACCTGCTACAAATATGAATCTTAGTTTACAATAAAAGAAATATCTTAATTAATAATTTAGCAAAATCGTCAGCTTTTCGTTTGCATATTTAAAAACAAAGTTACACTGTTTGCCTTCAATTTTGTAACACTATATATAGTACATCATACAAATACACCGATATAAAAATATATATTGTTAACTGCGTCAAATTGCAGTAATAATCTTCAATTTCTAAACTAATAATAGCTTCTATTTTATTGGTTCTAAATGTATAAATTGGTAAATTCAAAAAGGAATTTTCATACAGTAAAAGCTGTTAAAAGGTATTTAAAATGTTTAATTTACTTAATACGGCATGCGTCACTTGTAAAAGCCAAACAAAAATCTTGAACTTTAAATACCAGATCGATAAACAAATAGTTCGTTTTATAATTTGTCAAATAATTACATTTTTAATCAGTTACTGAATGTAGATTACTATACTAATTAAAATCAATTATACACACTTGGAAACAACGAAATGTCAGTGGTCTTTTGGCATTTATTAATTTTACTGTTAGAAAATAGTATATTTTAAATCATTAAAATTTACTTCGCACTTTAAGGTTTACTATGCAGCGTTACAAAATGTATGGAAAACAGCGTATATCATTAGATTTTGAATAACGTAAAATAGATTTT
Organism: Invenusta paracnida; assembly: GCA_036023295.1. Classification (NCBI taxonomy): domain Eukaryota; kingdom Metazoa; phylum Platyhelminthes; order Proseriata; family Coelogynoporidae; genus Invenusta; species Invenusta paracnida. The sequence goes on from JAYRBW010121023.1 coordinate 10,335, forward strand.
TCTACAGTCGCTATGTATAAAAAATAATATATGTAAAAAAACAATTGACTGAAACTGAATATCAAAGAAGTCCAGATTGACTATGTATGTAGAAAGCCGAGATTATTGAATTATATATTTTGTAGTTCATAATTATTGCTACTTTTTATACCCTATATAGGAATAAGCTTTGCGTTGACACAGTATGTACCTATGTATGTATACAAGGCCTTTTTGATTATTGAGAGAATTGTATCTGCCGTTAAATTAACAAATAAAAATAATGCATCGATTGTATTAATAAAGTAAAATTAAATAACAATTATCAGAATTTAGTAATAACCAAGTGGGTACCTCTCAAAAATTAGAAACACAATCAGGATAAATGTAATAAGGTAGCCGGCATATTGGATTTATACCTGTGTTACCAATTTTAATGTATAAGTGTATAAGCGCTTACAGGAAGATACCGTCTGGCCATTTATTATACTTATAATTGTGAGATAAATATTTATGGATGTCTTCTAGTATACGTAAATCCTTCAAAATTGAATTTTAACAATAGGTAAAAACAATGGTTCATAGCTGTATTTAAATAACTTATAACATAATCGTGATACTATAATATGATCATTTTAATAATTCACTTCAATTTATATCTAAATATTATTGAAAGTAGGAGAAACTACGGGTTTGTCTACTTACTGCCCTGCCTAAGATTCTAAATAATATATGCAATATAATGGGAAATAATAAAGATGTTGGCATTGAACTTAGTGGGGTCTTTGAATAATTTATTAAAATAATAACAAAACAATTATCAATTGAGCTTACGTTACAGTATACATATTTCGCAGTTACAATGAGCAGAAAAACAGAGCTCTTATAATATGTAGCTAAAATATATAAAAAGAGGATAATAAGTTACATTTTAACGATGTATCCAGCTGGGCATAAATTATAAAATTTAGTATCGTGCAGGGTGTTTAAAAAGAGGTTAGACAGTTAGTAGCCATGTCAGATAAAATATTGCAATTAATCGTTAACAATGATTATGTACAAGTAGTTTAATTATAATATAAAATAAAGGAACTATGTCTTATTATAGTTAAAGTGTACAGTGATTACACAGTACATAATGAAAATGATAATAAGTAATCAATAGGTTTAAAAAGCCATATTTTGTAGTACGTTCAGTTATAAAGTAGTATTTAATAATTGTCCGAAAACTGAAATTGAATGAAGTATCCGATCTGATATTACCAGTAAATAATAACTGTTCTCTGATTGGTATATCAATATGAGCATCGAATAATCACAATTATGTTTGTTTTTCAGTTAAAAGGAAAAAGGGTGTACATATAATTACAAATTTACTGGGAATATCATAGTACGTAGGTAGGTTCAGAAACATTGTTTTACTGCAGCAGAATAGTGTTTTTAAGATTTACCGCTAGTTAAGAGAGACATACATACTATTTACGAGAATTCTATGAATATATAATGCGATTACATACTTTTATGAAAGGTATTAGTAATACAAGGCTGAAATTAGAATATACATAAACCATATACGAGCCGGTGATAATCTCACAAAATATACAAACTGTAATCCTATTTATTCCTTTTATTAATTACGCATTCTTAACTAACGCATTAAGAGCTTACATAGACCCTAAACCTTACATCTATGTTTTGTCTAAGCAGAACAAAGAGTTGTGTTTAGTAAGGACGTGAAAAATTATTTTTATTAAACATGTTTTTTAAGTAAAAATAATGCATACCTCAAAGTATTCTAAAATAGTATTTTTAGTATTCTAAAATAGTCATATAGGTACTATATACGTTTTTTTCCTGCCAAACCCTTTAGTGTACAATTCATATATAGAAACGCTAAAAAAAGTTGCGAACTCGTTTTAAGGGTGTAAATTATTAAAAAATGCACTAAAAGAAACGAAAGAAGTAGAGTATATATATTTTGGATCGTAATATATTAATATAAACCACTCCGACGCTAATTTTAGGATTGATTACTTTTCCAGAATAATTTCCAGCACGAGGATTTACGATCAATGCAAGTTATATTTTACAGCTTATTTCCCCGTGCATTATTTTTTATTGACTTTTACAGGAGAGAAAAATTGCTCAGAAATCAATAACTTTTTAATTTACGAAACTTTAATAGGAAAACACGTATCAAAAACATTATCTGACATAAATATACTTAACTGAAATATTTACTTTTCATAAAAATATTGCATTAAAATGGAGGATAGTGAGAATGTTTTATTTATAGCTAAATGCACAATATTGTTATAAAAAGTCAATAATCAAATTTGTCTTTGATATTATATTGGAATTTAGAAATTCGATAATTAAGTATGTATCGATTACGTGGAGGATTATATAGAATAATGTAATTAAAGTATACATAAAATACGCTAGAGAGGAGATCGGGTTATGCTGTTAATTTAAACCTATTAAATGCAATATTAAAATATAGCGAGTTTTCGTGTCCCAATCTTGCAAAATTTACATTATTTTTCTAAAATTTTCATTAACAGACTTGTTACAGAATTTCGAGCTTTTCAAAGAAATGCAAGCATTCTAACAAAACACAACTTTTAGAATTTTTCAAGAAATTTGTAAGAAATGTAATAATTGAAAGAAATATGTAAGAAATTTGTTAGAAATATAAGACCTAGGAAATCGAAGCACTGAGATGTCTTGTAAGGAACAAATAGGCCGATAAACTGCTCAAGTGTCATCTTGTTGTACATTTTATCAAAAACAAACAGAGTATAAATCAGAATTCCTTCTGAATTAGCAATTGATAAAAAAGACCCGTAAATTATCCAGAAGGCTTATTTTATGTCTTTTGTGTTGAGAATAATCAAAGAGGAAGTATCTTAATTAATAATTACCAGAAAGAAAATTTGTTTGAATCGATGGTAACCGCTCGTCCTTTTACTAAGCTTAAAGCCTCTTCTGACCAATAATAAATTGGAAAGTTATTCTAAAACACCCGATTTCTCGTTTATTCAGACAGTTATCTAAAAACGGCTTTCACTCCCAGAATCTCCATAAAAATCTACGGTCAAAGTCTTCATAATGTCTCAATAACATACGCAAGAGGTATTTTTTCATTTGAAAATTCTCTTTGTATCTCGCTTGTACTAAGTCGTGTAGCGCTGTTAAGTTATAGACAAAGCAATCAATACTCCTGCTTTCAGTTTAAGAAAGATATGTGCTACGTTGTACAACATAATCATTTATTTGATAAGTTGAATCGTTTGCTGCTGTGAGTCTGCATTTATACGGATGGAAAATTTCCCTTCTAATAGTTATGGATCCATTTCTACTGGCTAATTAAAGACTGTAGGTAGAATATCTGCGTAACTACCTAATTAGAAAAGAGATTTGATTTTCCATATATTATGTGGATTGTCCAGTTTCATCAACAAAATATAAATAAGACGACACTTGAGCCTTCTGTATTTGACAGTTAGCACGAACTGCTTGTAGCTATACACAAGGCAACAGAGCACTATAAAAAGACAATGATACAATCGATTCACAGACAGTTTTTCTATCGCCCCACTTGAGCAGTATTTATTAACCTGTAAGTTCTTTAAGTTCCTTTACCTCCAGACGAAATTTTCCATGCACAGTGTATGTAAGTTGCATACTTTTATTTACTTATAACATTGTGTCTGGTGAAGTTAATCGATTAAGTCAAAACTAAGAAACACAATTATTAGGTTACTGTTAAAGACATGAAAAGGGAATGAACACGATAACATTACTTCAGGTTTATTTATATACAAGGTTCTTATACAACAATTTCTTTATTGTTTCCAAAATGATTTATAATTAATATGCACAGAAAGATTAAAAATAAAGTCTTTTTCGAACAAACATTTCTTGTTAGACTTGCCAAAAAGTTATCCGATAGAACACAGTTTTTCGATTTTTTTAAAGAATTTGTGTTATTTAAATAAAAATAATATAGTCGTCTTCGAAATTATGCATGAATTAAATTGTAACTGCTGCGTAATATGCACTATGTATCAGACGGAATGCCAAAAATTTATTAGCAACATAAATCTTACAGCTTGTTCCAAATATACCTGACATATAATATGCTCTACAGTCATGTTGGGCATATTATAATGGGAAACAGACATATTACTCATCAGTAAATCAAGTAAGAGACATTTTATTGCCCTGATCTTAGAAATAGAATAATAACTACCGTCTGTTAAAAAAGTCTGTGCGCATCATGAGTTTTCTTATTATATAAAAAACATATACATATTCACTCACACCATTCTAAACGCTTTGCTATGTTTGCCGCAGACAGAGGTAGTTAATGGATATGTCCTTGTGACTCGAATTTCATGACTTTCCACTTTGTATTTGCAGTTCCGAGGAAAACACCGATTACTAAGTTGTCTAGAAGCTATTGCACGATTGCATTGCCACGAATAAATTGAACCAATCTGTTTTACAAAGCTTCTTCTTTGACTAAGCTTGGTCTGTTATTGATAGTACCTTGATCTGTTGCTTTTTAACTATGAATTACAGGCATATTTTGACCAATTCGAAAATGTGTGCAGAGTTATACGGTTTCATCAGTGACACCTTCCTTTATTTGAGCATACAGTAAAATAATTGCTAATTTATAACATTCAGAGAGTTGACCATCATGTACACGCTGCATTTTGGAAATACTGGTAGAATAGTTAACAAACTCTTGGAAATAAAAGTTAGAAAATTAAACAATAACTAATGAACGTAATTACTAATACAACTACCTGCGAGAATACATGATGCACACTTTTTGGGCATATAGTAGATAAGAAGGGAAATTTGTTTGAATCGATGACACCACGCTTTTTAATTGGGGCAAAATGGCCTCTTTTAAAACATTTGATAGATAGGAAAGGTCTCCTAAAACTCTCAAAATCTCGGTTATTTGGACAGCTATCAAAAAATGATTTTCACCGCCAGAATCTCAAGAATTTTTTTACGGTTAATATCTCGATAATATAATATGGTTGATCAGGTAGTGTTTTTGATTTAGAAATTCTCGTTGTTTCTCGCCTATACCAAGTTATGTGGCATTGTTAAGTATACGTATTCGAAGTAATTGATAGTCTTGCATAGAGTTTATTTCAATTAGACAATGCAGTAGCATCATCAAGCCAAGAACAAGGGCATCAGCGATTAGCTTGAGAGATGATAACAGCTTTAGTTATTAATACTAAGGAGAATTGGCTGATTTTTTACCGTTAAGAAATCAGACTAGAATGCAATAAATAGTTCATGTTTGGTATCAGCGTAATCGCAAATGGCTAAGGAACAAAATGAACCTAAGTTGAACTTTAAAAAGATTTCTGGATACTTTCCTGAAGGGGGACAATTTTGATGAAAAAGTGTTTCTTCTTTTTCTTACTTTTATTTTTGTCAGCCTTACTGATTGATAGTGGCGTTTTATCGGAAAATACATTTCCTGCCGAAAATTGATCTTTTTGAAAGAATTGATGGAATTTTTATCAATAAAAGCAGTACAGCAGTCTTACCTAACAATTTGTAACGAAATAAAAGCACATATTTAAAGGGAAAAGAATACGACATATCTATTAGGCAGAAAACCATATTTAGTTAACCAAATCGTAACAATTTCAAAGTAATGCAGAACATTTTGATACGGCAAGTTATTTTAAAGTTCTTATTTTTATAAAATGATTACATTTTCATATTCAAGCGTTCACACAAAATATACAAATTTAGGTATAACTCATATTATTAAGGAAATATAAAATTATTATAGATAGTAATCCCATTAACGATACCTTATTTTAAGTTCTGGATTTTTTTAGCTATTTCACAATTTTATACTTAGTTTAAAAATTATTATTTACACTGTAAACATTAAATGCTTTAAATATAGTAATATTTGACAAAAATGTAATTGATATAAAAATAAACTGCATAGCAAAAATTAAAATCGAGAAACGAGCTCCTCAAAAGTAAAAGTAATATTGATGATATTATGTAGTGTAGTCATTAAAAAATGGACATAAAAAGGGTGTCAAGGTATATAATCGTTACAATCCTTGTTGTTAAAAATGCATAAATATAGCTAGATAACTAAGTGACATATGCATATACAAACTCAAAACTCAAAAAACAAAAATTCAGACAAAATTCTTGGCAATGAAATGAAATTTTAAGTATGTAGTTAGTTGCTATACACAAATAAGCTAATTAATATAAAATAGTAAAAATAATACAATTTATACCATTGCCATGATTTTCTCTCTCATATTATTATGAATTTTCCAGTTTACAGAATATGTTACTTATTGATATTTACATTTTAATAGCAAGGAAATATTGGAGCGATATAATACTTCATTTTCTTCAATGGCTGTATTATTACCACCAATGACAATTTCAACTTTTTGCTCTTGAGAAGCTTGTTTCATGGCTTTCATTTTTACGTCGCTGTCATTGTTGTTTTGAAAGAATGTTATGTGAAGCGTTGCACAACATAAACATTAAGTTTAAATTTAAATCGTTTGGTGCCGTGCGTTCACATTATGGAGATGGACAATTTCCATTCTAGTAGTTCTTCATCGACTTCTATTAGCTTGTTATTACCTTTTTTGCGTGTTTTGTAAATAATATTTTACCTTTTTTTGACACGCAGTGTAACATTTCAATATGACATATTTTAAGAGTGTTTTATTCCATTGACATTGCAAAAAGGTAATGTTCTCACCAGAGCGTGACCACCTCATTGGAGTAGGTCTTGATGGGGATGGACTTGGCTCTGGCCAGCCCAAAGTCCGCCAACTTGAGGTCGCCCCGATCATTGATGAGGAGGTTTTGGGGCTTCAGGTCCCGGTGCAGGATTCGCCTTGTGTGACAATACTGCAGGCCACGGAGGAGTTGATAGAGGAAGAGCTGGACGTTGTGCATGTGCAGGATACCGCCACAGTCGTCCATATACTGCTTCAGGTCACGATCCTGTGGTCCGGGAGACAAGGTAATAGAGGTCAATCATTCATAAACTTGGACTACAACATCTCAAGAAGATTGTCCTAAAAAATCAATTACCGCAACAGTACAAAAATAGTAATATTTCAATATACCTTTTAAAATATATTATATGTTTTAGTATTACTTAATTAAGTGTACAACTTTCTATTTTTTTAGTAATTTGAGAAAAAGAGCGCCATAAAATAAGGTTTTTGACACTAAATTCTGCTTTTATCTTGTCTTGGCATAACGCCGTGTTTTTCTATCGTGTTTTGTTATTTTATGGTGAAATGAATAATAATTGTTGACGACAAGTTGACCACAATCGAAAATGTACAAATGTTCAATGAAAATAGTTTACATTCTTATTCTGTATCGATGATATATATATATATGGGCCAATTTCTATATATCAAATAAAACAGTTTCCAGTATATTATCATTTTTTAAATTAATGATATTATTGGGTTAAACTGGGATCATAATGTTCGTAATACATTTTCCGGAGATACACAGAGATATGATCAAAATATTGTCAAATTCGCTTTTAGTAACTTTAGAAAATCTGTTAATAAAATATTACGACGTATTGAAAAAATTACTACTACTTTGGAGTCAACTGATTTAAATTATACTAACATTTACCCAATGTTGTGAATTCAGATAAATTAAAACTTCACGAATGTGAGTATAGCAATTGTGGTAGACCAGAAGTGAGACATACAAATATAATATCGATATACTCAATTTGTAAACCGAAACTATGCTTTCACCTTCTTTGACTCTTTGCACAACATAAAAATATCTGGTAAATTATACACATATTGAAAGTGGTTCGTATTTCTCAAACACAGCAAAAACACTTAAAACATGTGATAAACTATTTTGGGATATACCATTATCTGATTGTGTGAGCTCACTGCAGTGGTTTCTTATCAGCAGTTCGTCTTTTTAGCCTCCCTACGCACTTAGCTTAGACCTTAGAGTCATAGCCAACTCATTAAGTGAACACGTCTCATACTGTATGAGTGAGGCCTAAATATGATAAAAGTTTATCATAAAAATACTGTCCTTGCAATATTACAAAAGTTGTATAAAAATAAACAGCTCTGTGACTAATCATGAAAAGATTGTCCATGCAATCTTGTAGTATGTAGGAATATTATTGCATAATATCTAAAGGCAAAGTTAGCGGTTATATTCTCACATAAATGACCAAAAATTCGATCAGTTGGTCTAAGAATGCAGAATCCAATAATGACGAAGGCACAGAGACTCATATAATATGGTTATACTTATTATATGCAATTAGATACATGCCCCAGACCTACAATATAGAATGGTACAGATTACATTATAACAATCAAATTATGTTCAAATCAGTGGGTGTCAATATCATATTATATACTTCAAAATCCATCCATGATTCATATAGTTGCATGACGAAGAAAATAAGAAAATTATGGAATATTTGGAAAGACAATAAGAAAAACGAGTCAAGATATACAGTTTTGAATGAGACAATATTCATAACGAGTTAATAATGACTATTAAACATTATTGGAATACATGCTGGTAAGCTTGCTTGTAAGTTTTAAAAGGTGTATTAAACAGTACATGATTAATATTTTTAGACTGATAGAAGAAAACTACTCAAGGTAAATGCTATAAAAATTGCTTAAAAATATATTGGAATACTTTTAATTCGGCTTTAAGAATTCCTTCTGCACGGTAGAGGGAGAATTAATCAACAAGAAAAACATGGATGAAAGGCTGGCAAAAAAGCATGGAATTGAAGATAAATCTTGCTTGATGCAGGTACATATCATGGCATTAATCAAGGTGGAAGACATACTAATATATTTCTAGAGGTCTTCAATTCGGATTATGGATAGGAAGGAAGGAAGGAAGGAAGGAAGGATTAGTAAGCACTAAAGGAAGTAGAAAACTCGTAGCTGCGTTTGGTTTGCGATATTGTGGTCAGCGTGCCCATGAATAGTATATAGCTAGAAAGAAGCCTAGAAGATAGTAGAATGGCGCCTTTGGAAATATATTTCAGCTATAATGACGTGTGTTGCGTTAGACATGGTGGCGAGCTGAGATAAATTTAATTAATACACACATGACATATAGTTAGTGTTATGCAGCGGTAATGCCGAGATACACATAGGCATGATGTACTGACGTACGAGGGAAATATTTCAGAAGTCCCTGGTTAATATATTAACATATTAGACTAAATTAATAGCTTAGTTATTGACTCACTGAGTTGCTAAGATGGCACAATGTGTAAGACGAATTAAAAGTTATAATACACAGAGGCATGTGTACTAATATGTATAGTAGTGGAAGAGGAGCTACAGAGTAATTCACCTAGACTGGATAAGTCACACAAATGTGTCATGATGACGTCATCAACTACTTTGTGCTTGCGGTATGAATGAATCTGCACCAGTTTGATATGTATATAATATGTGAGCAATTAACTCATGTATGTTCTCGCTCAATTTTTTTAAAATTTTGTTTAAAAATGCATTTAAAAAATATATTAAGGATTGTTCTGAGCATCTACGTATGTGGAGCTCTTACTACAAAACTGCTTATGTGTAAAATTTTAGAAAATTACACCCCTTTTACTATTCACTCAAATTTAGAACATGAATATGAAACGAATATGTTTCATCCTTTTTCTATGGTGCTATCGCATTATATTTACACTACATTTTTTATTGTTTATGTACCTAATATGTTTTACCTTTAAAGTTAATAAGGTTCTTATTATTGCATATCAAATCCCTGTATATATTGGATGTGGCTATCCTATTATATATCAATGACTACATTCATTATTTCTTAATATAGTCAAAATATGTTGTTTGTATTAAAATATAAACTCTGGGTAATCCAAAGTTATTTCATATACAATTGAATGTCACTTTGGTATCAAGAGAAATACCTTGTCCATATTCACTGTATTATGTATCGCATGCTGTTTGACAATATAAAAATCTACCTGCAGTAAAAAAAACCGAGTAGCAGGATACTAGAAATAATGTGGCTAATGATGGGTTTCGCTACAGATTCAAAGGTGGCAATGAAAATAAGGAGAAATGGGACTTCACAGGTGACACTTATTCTACAGAGTGAGCGATTGTCAGCCAGGGGACTCATTTCTCGTCAATATCTAGTTTACGTCACAATATGTACAATTAGACAATAATATGACATTTAACAATATATTATTAACACTGTTATCAATAATTATACGTGATGCTTCTTGAATCATGATGACGTTTTACATTTAAATAGAATCTCTGCTTCGATACAGGGAGCAGCAAAGTCTAGACATATATACATCATTTAAGTTCATCATAGTTACTGAATGTCTAATCAATTTACACCAGTTTGATAATATTATGTACAATATTAAATCAGTCTTAAACGTGAACATTTTCCTCTTTAATAATTCGCAAGAAGCCAAACGTAGAAAATAGGTCGTATTTGGGATAAAAATTAAGGCAGCAATTTTTAAATTTTTATTAGCTAAAAAACATTGTTTTAGTTGAAATGGACTGTTTATCTAAGAATCTGGGAAATTTACACTTTTAGCTTTCAAGATCTCTTTCAATTAGTCAGTGTCCCAACATAATATTTGCTGCTTATAGCCGAGAATAAGGAGAACGCTGGAGACGAAACAGCAGCTGCGAACAATTGAATAAAGCGTTCCTGTAATATATATTTAGGTAAAATATGCTTTTAGAGAAATTAAATACGGATTTAAAGCAATCAAATACAGTTTATATACACCTAATATAGAGATATAAACATATTAGTAAGTATATTTTGCTGCTAGATTTATTATTTTTGAATTGTAAAGTAGTTCAAACAGACTGTTTTTTTAAATATTTTAACATGTATAAATGAGACGATTAAAGACGGAATAACAAAAAAAATATATATAGTAAACATTTTAATAGAAAACTGTTTATTTAGCTTAGAGTGAAGCTATAATTGTAAATCATGTTTCAGCTAGTAAAGAAAACAAATAAATAAAAATATTGTCTATATACAATCACATACTAAAACTAAAAAGTACACTATGTAGTACAACTGGCACATGATTGGAGACTGAGGACACCCACAGAATTGCTTTTAATACACATTTGATTGGAAAACCTTCCCTTTGAATTATTTTCTGCCCAAATTTAAGCTATATACACAAACTTGGGTCTTAAAAATTTCAACGCAATGATGGAAATTTGTATAATAAACAGATAACACAGAAGTATTTCGGGACATGCAATATTTTATCGATTATTTTAGTCAAGAAGAGTGCAAATAAATCATCATTAATAGGAATAACGTGATAGTCATGGTAGCTGTAGAAGGGATAACAGGAGACTTTAAGTTCTAGGATCTCTGAGTTCTTGTTGTGACGCGAGGAGAAAATCGCTCAAAAAATAATAAAAACAAGGAGAGGGGAGGAGTAAGAAGGAACAAAGTGAGACAAGATATTTAGAGGCATTTAGAGTTGGGCCTACCCGTGAACTGTTTCTGTCTGGATCTGTAACTGGCTCAATGGATCTATCTCACTCATACAGCCACTACAATAATTATGCACATCATGCTTAGATATCTTGCTTGTCTCCTCCCCTCCTCGTAAACGTGTCTGTTTGTCTGAAGCTTGATTCCACTGCACTTCAAAATATCCTCATTCAAATTGGGAGAATTGGCGTTGACATTTTCCCCTGCTGACTCTGCCGACTCTCGTCTTCCTAAGCAGCACCAATTATTTCGGATAACTCAGCCATAAAATCGCAACACACCGATCACCCACAGTGCACCCCGGAGTCAAAGACAACGCTATACTAACAGTACTGTAAAAGTTCATCTTAATAGACCTCTCTATTTTCCTCCAAATCCCATCAAGTTAATTCTAGACAATTTATTTTACAAATCATAATTATTATTGAGCAGAAGAAAAACAAGCGATTTTTAGGAATGACTTGAAAAGAAGCCTTTGGTTTGAACTCCCATTAAAATAGGAAAATAAATTAATATATGCGCTGCGGTGCCCTTGAAATTGGGAGTTAATTTGTTTAATATTATCTAGACAGTTCGAATATCGTAATATACTTTCGGGTATGTAGATTAGACATAGACTATAAAAATCCAAAACAAGATAAAGTCAAAAACTGTCCCGATTAGAGTCATAGTCTTCAGCTACTATTGTGTATATATATCCAAGCTATCTTATATGTGCATATGCATATACTATATATAAATTTATAATATTTGAATAAATCCTCAGAGAGAAAAAAACACATTTTCCTTGCGAACCTGTATATGATGCTGTCGATTTATAACTTTAATATATTTTTATACGCACGGTGTATGTACACAATATGATGTATAAATTATATCACAGTCGGGCTGAAAACATTGCTTTAAAATCCTCATAGAGAAGTCGTCATTTTCTAATGCGTGATAGGCATATACTTTGTACAGAGTCGTTTAGGAAAATGAAAACAGGATAGAACAACAAGAGCAGGCGTTTTCTCTACCCTAAACTTATCTGGGTTCGGGGGAAAATTTCTTGTAGGACATTTTTAATGTTATATAAGAGCAGAAAACAACAACACGGAGAAACAGTTACTCAGACAAAAGAGAATACGATTCTTTAACTTTAGGTTTTTTTTTATAAAATAGGTAGAGAACAATGACAACTAATGGGTGCATTAATTCATATCCAAGTTTAAGTAATTCTTTGTAGACAGAATAGTTTAAGTACTTATATACTAACAGGATGCAAGATTGTGGTATACATCTCAAACAAACATCTAGTAATCTTCGCTGAACTATAGGATGAAACACAACGTTAATATAGATAAAGTTTAGACAGTATAAATAACTTTAATATTTTCGTTAAATTTAAAAGAATTATAAATAAGTACAAAATCACACTTGAAAATTGTAAATAAACACACATTATTAACTTAATAATGTGTGTTTATTTACAATTTTCAAGTGTGATTTTTTGACTATTTTCAACTTCATACTTAATTTAAGTATGAAGTTGAAAATAGTCAATATTAGTCTCTACGGGTTCAGATTAAGTCCTCATCTTGCATGTACATAATATAACATGGTGTATTTTGCGCCAAGGGCGACAATTAAATTACAACATTAATCTCACAGCGATATAAATGGATTAATAACTACTAGAATGAAAATTCGGAAAAAATCGATGGCAACAGTAGGTAGTTTTATTCTGGGAAAATAGTTCTTTTTAAAGTTTGATAGACAGGAAAGGTCTCCTAAAGCTAGAGATATTTAAAATTTTCGGCAGCTATCACAAGACGGCTTTCACTGCTAGAATCCTCAGAAAATTTTACGGTTAAAGTCTTGATAATGTCTCAGTAAGATATGCTTAGCTAAGGTATAGTGTTTTTTATTTGAAAATTCTCCTTGTATCTCACCTAGATATCAAGTTATGTAGCGCTGTTAGACGCATTTGAATTAATCGATACTCCTGTATTGATTTTACATATATAAGAATGTTATATGCGGCGTTGTACAACATAACAATTTATTTTATAATTATAATATAATTCGCTTCATTCCGTCTGTCTACATTAAGTAGATGGGCAATTTCCATTCTAATAGTTATTGATCCGTTTCTATGGCCAATTATGTGCTGAACAAATATTATTATAAGTCCTTTTAAACACTACATATAATAAAAAATACGATCGATTTATAGAGGATAATATCAGACAAAGAGTACAGATCGAGAATATGAGAAGATAATAACACGAAACATGAAAGAAGAAAAGACGGCATGCCGACTGGACAATTGAACCCGCAAAGTGCTTTGTAACATATTATACACTGAAAGAATTCCTTCCTACGTGCGCGCTTTATCGATAGGCATATACCCGAAAGAGTTTTGACTTACTCTATGAGGATCCATTAAGTTTGGGGAATAATATTTTCTTTATACCAAAACAAGCCAAGTGCAATTGCAATAAATATCGTAAAAAAAATCTGGTTATAATATTAACAAAAATATGACATACAAAATATTTGTATTTTAATATAAAAAACATAACAATACCTGTTGGATTAGTAAAGAGGTGGTAAGTGTAGCTAACATATTATCATTGAATCAGTATTAGATACTGTTTTATTTAGTTAGAAATAGTAGAAGTTGTTTTCCTCTAATGATTATATAGAAATGGATCAATAACAATTAGAAGGGAAAAGCCGAGCTCAGTAATGTTGACGCACGGCACCAAATACCTTAAATTATGAAATAAATTGTAATGCAGGACTATCGTTTGCTTCGAATACATCTACTTAACAGCGCCACATAACTTGATATAGGCAAGATATAACAAACATTTCTAAATAAAAATATTTTTATACAAAAATCTTTATTATTCATATATAAAATATTTTTATACAAAATCGTTATTATTCATATATAAAATATCTGTAATTCATCATTTTATCTCCTTCGTTTCAAGTAATAAAGAAATTACTTTAAAGCATGATAATTCTCTTTTCATTCCCGATGCATTTTCAGTATTAGTTTAGAGAAGGAGAGAGAGAGAGAGAGAGAGTAGATGACACAATGGAAACTTACAAGATACTCAAAGACGAGCGTGAGCGACTTGTCTGTATGAATGATATCGTGAAGAGTGACGATGTTGGCGTGCCGGAGATCCCGGAGCAGGGAGACCTCTCGAATGGCGGTGCAGGGAGCGCCCTCTTCGTGCTCAAGTCGGATCTCTTTCAGTGCCACCAGGGCTTCTGTGAGGCGGCTGCGGCCCTTGAAGACCGTCGCGTAGGTGCCCTGCACATCCGGAGACAGTCGGAAAGCACAATGTTATCTTTAAAGTCATTTAATTATACAAACGATATTTACACACAAAGTAAAAGGAAAGACCGTCAGTCGCCAGTCTTCATTAGCCCGCTAAGGTGTGTATGAGCACTTAGAAAAATATAAATACAAAATATCTACCAAATTCGGATTCAAAGAGACATTTACTTCGTTTTTCAAAGTTTTTATGACATTTTGGGTCATCAGTAAGATAGGCAGTCTTATTATTATTATTATAGAGAAAATAATTTATTAAGAAGATTATTCTTTTTAGGCTTATTAAAGTTAATTTTATGCTACTGGACTGGTATATATGGATTGTAAATGTCCAGAATGGAAAATTGAAAAATTTGGTCTTCCCCCTAAAAGCAGAACGAAATTTAATTGCTATTATATTTCTACAAATAAATTCATGCACTGAAATTTCCTGTCTGAGACCCAAGTTGATGCTACTTAGAGAATCCTTTCTCAGGTTTAAACCTCAATGGAAGTAAACTCCTGTTGCTATGGTCACCTGATATTGCTGTTTAAGTGCTACTTGGTTCAGTCTATTGTGGTCATGTTAATCAGTGTTAAATTCTATTGAGCTTAAAGGGGTTATCGCATGATATCCTATAATAGTGAAAATGGCTGTCATTAAAAATGTCATTGACGGTTTTACAATTTACCGACAATTTTTTTTGACATTTTCTCAAGTTTCTTTTACAGTTCACATCATAGAGTAAATAAAGTTACACAGAGTTGTCACTCTATATATGTAAGTGCAGGGGTGCAGTTACAAAATTAGATCATTTCAACTAATTTTTATACGTAGAATCCATCTATGTTATTTATTTTTTACTAAAAACATGTTTAGACCATTTTTGGGTTATATACTACTGAGAATGTGGTCATTACCCATAAGTAGTTTGCTCTCTAGAGCTGTACTTATACTATAGCCATATTTTTTTGTCATTTAATGAATTTGTAAAATAAAAAGAGTTTCTAATTTCACATTTGATTACCCAGGCTAGCTAAGCCTAAAAAAGCTATACTATCCCTGACAACTATAGTTGTCAGGAGTGACAACTCTTTGTTTCTTTACTCTATGGTTCACATATTCAAATTTTACTTTATGTTCTCGAAGCTCTGCGTTAGTAGAAAAATATTACAGCACTGCAAATATACGCTAGGTATATTCAATTAAAAGGACAGAAACAAGTCAACGAGTTATCTATAAGTTAGAAAAACAAAATGATTGAAAATAGGATGTCTACGTTTCCTAGAATATTAAAACTAAGACATGAGAGATAATGAAATATTATAACATGTTATAGACAGTACTTCATATATGCAAAATTGTATTAATTAAGTGATGTAATGAAGCGTCAACAACAAATTTTGAAATTAAGCTCAGTTAACTCGAACGAAAAAGACACGAAAAGAAAGCTGAGGATGAATAGAAAAGTTTCTAAATATAACAAAAATGCGATAAAGAGAGGCCACATTTTAAATTATAAGTAGGCGTTGTTTCCGGAAAGATAACAACAAAGAATAAAGCAACTTCATGGTGTTGCTGGTTTTCTACATTTCTTTAGTCCGTAATTTAGTAAATGTAAAAAATATAAAATACGAAATACAATATCATCTTAAGTTTAACCAAATACAAACATATTTATTGTTTGTCACATTTCTTTTGCAAAGCAAAACTTTATCCCTATTTTGGTTTTATGATGAAATATAATTAGCAAAAATTTGGTTTAAAATAGTAATTATTTTCAGTTTTCACTTATTTTCTTGTCTGTTTAAGTAATTATCGCAAAAGTAATTTAATTTAAAATGGTGAAAATATTTTGAAACTATAAATATGTGCACTAAACTCAACTAATAAAGATAAATATGAATTCTAAAATATAATTTTTTCTTTATAACACAATTTACGATAATATATATGCATACTATATCACTATTATCCATTTTCTTTAATATTACTTATACCGAAAAAGACAAAAGATAAAATGCAAAAAATACAAAGCAACGAATAGAGAAAATGCCGCAAGGCAGGTACTGCTTTGTTTTAATCTTTTTTAATCCATTAGACATAATTAATTTATCAAACAAAAACAAAGAAAATCTCGCAGTTGAAAAAATAAGCCCTATAGAATTATAAAATGGAACGTGTTTAAGTGAATTAGTTGGCGCTATACGGTAGTTATTTGTTATGATATCGCTATTTGACATATCAAATATCAAATTATTGTAGTATAGCGATGGAAAGTAATAAGCTGGAGTTGTTTATATGGTGACTACTGTTCTTATTCGGTTTTAAGCAACAATAGTCATTAACCTGAGAGTAATTTAGAAATACAATGTATACATTACATTCCCATCTATTTTATTAAGTAAATTGAACACATATTTTGTTAATACTCTATTCATAGATGTACATACATGCATTAATGTCATATTCTATATTAATTTGTAACAAACAAAATATAACGTTTCTAGAAGAAAAAAAGGTTACACGGTAGTGTATTTAATATTTCCTTATATCTGCGATAACACATTAGCTCAGTAAGAGAAATGCATACTGCAATATGAACTTTTACAAATTAAAACAATCAATTAAAGAAAAAAATGCATGATTCTAATTTTAAAGTATAAAAGTAAACTATAAAAAAAGTCATTATAATATTGACATATATATCTATAAAGTCTTCAACCAATTCTTATAAATACCTTTCCTGACAACAAAAAACCTATTTAGGGAAAATTATAGTGACATGATTTATGTATAATATGAACATCAACATGACATAATATATAAAAAATGCCTTTTTTTCAAGGCAAACACAGCCTACCAAAAAGAACTCCGAAATCCCATCCCCTATCTTTCTCTAATTTGGATAATTTTGTGTCGTCGTACTTTCTGGAGTGTTACAGAAGAGGTTGTTAGTGAGGTACTGAGGTTATCATCACTCTTTAATATACTGACCTTTAAAACAACTTAAACATCCAAGTAGACACTAAAAAAGATATTCTTTACAAATTGGGAATCATACAACACCCAGACACCTCATATACAGGGTTGAAGGGAGCAAAAATCCTCACTAAAGCATCACTATTACAGCTGGTAGAATATTAACTGGAAGACTAATTAATTAGCAAAACTAACAAGGAGACCAATAAAGGTCATGGTTAACTGGTTGGAACATAAACTGGAACTAAACTTACAGAAAGGACATTTTGTTTAAATCGATGGCAATAAAGAGTATTTTTTACTCGGGGCAAAAAGACCTCTTTTAACAGATAATAGATTGAAATGGCTTCCTAAAATTTGCAATAACTTGGTTATTCGTGAAGCTATTGAAAAACGGTTTTCACTGCTAAAATCTCCAAAACGTTTTACGGCTATAATTTTTACTATGTTTCGAGTAAATTGACTTACATTTGAATTTTAGCCTTAATTTTTGTTGTAGTATCTCGCCTATACCAAGTTATGTAGCGCTGTTAAGTAGACGTATACGAAGCAATTGATACTCTTGCATTGAGTTTACTTAAATAAGAATGTTATGTGTGGCGTTGTACAACCTAATAATTCAAAACGTTCGTCTACATTACGAAAACGGGCAAGGGAAGTGACCAACAGCTCCGAAGGAAAAGGCATAACTGCTGCCTTTTTCTAATCTTTACGATAAAACTGGAAGTATGTGATTTTAAGACAAGCAAAGGGTTTTTCAATCAATTATTTAATATAGCAGTTTCCTACGCAAAAACCTAGCTATCGTTAGTACAAAGGAAAAACATGAACTGTGTTTATAAATATTTCATAGTTCGTATAAGATTCCCTATAAAACTGGGTAGACATATAAACAGATATGTGAGAGAAATTGTTATAGATGTAATCAATAGAATACTTAAAAGCTTGATTTGATGTAATTTATTGTTCAAAAGAGAGAGAGACTAAGGTGTGGATTAAAGTAAAAAATAGTTAGTGTATTGAAGAATGATAAATGAAGTTAAAGTAGTAAAATAACATACCTAATAATTTTAAGATCAATAATAAATTATGATACATTAAAATGTATAAATTCTGTTCGTCTGAAGTTTGAAATAAGTTACTTTCGAAGGTCAAGAAAATTTCCAATTCATTAAAGTAATAATATGGAATAGATTATTGGATAAAATATATCTGCATAGATCATTATTCCCGCACTTAAATTGAGAAGTTCAAAGAAAAAAGAACAGTTCAGTATCGATCGATATGACATATTAATATGTTGTATAGAAATAGAAATAGAAAACGAAACCCGAGGAAAATCTTTTTTGCACCCTCCTTTTGAGTATAAAATCTAAATCTAAGGAGAGGAGAGAGAACTGACGTTTGGGAGACACAGATAAGTGGTTGCAAGAATCAGGCTTTGTATGTGTAAGTTAGACAAGAGCCCTTCACTGGTTATAGTTAAGCTGTAGGTTAGAGATCCTCGATTTTCCACACTATAGCTGTAGCTACAATGTCTTCCTGGTTAGTATGGACGTATAAATATAATATATTTGAAAGGAGATGATTAAAAAATAGGTGGCAAGAAGTTAATTAAAAACCACAATAAACAGAATGATTAGAAAGCTGAAGATCTCGGGTCAAAATTCCAAATAATCAAATAAATCGATATATACTTTGTAAACTAGCTATACGAAAAAATTAAGTGTATCGCTAGCTATGCTTTTATATATTGCTCCATATTTTACCAATGCTATTTCCGTTTTCCATATGCATAAATGCTACCATAGTAAATGATCATGATAAACCTTCATTTTATGTATAACATGATAATACCAGTCAAACAGGATATAATAATTACAGAAAGAGAATTAATAATATTCTCTAAAATTAAGATGTTAAATTAGTTATATAAGAGTGTAATGCAAATACTGCCGAAGCTTTGATAATACTATCAATAACTTTACAATAATACCTCAACAAAGAGATTACTGTGATGTTTTCGGGGTAAGAAACAATTGCAAAGACGAAATAACATAAAATATATCCTGAAATATTATCCCCGCGCGGCGAAATAATCAATTGCGAAACCACCAAATCGTTGCTAGATATAAAAGCGAGGAAATGAGCCATTGTGAATTTGGAGTGGATGCGAAGTTATTTTTATTTCTTTTGATATATCAGCATATTATATGATAGTTTCCATGACTACAGACAGAATACTCTAAACCCAAATCTATCCTCATTCAGTCAATTGAATAATATCTTGCTGGTATGTAGGTACATATATCAGGGATGGATCAGGCAGCTATAGTTGACTGACTGCTACTGTGGCCGATTATTGCCTATTTCATAGTGCACTGGGGAAGAATTTATTGTAGGCATATGAAAAGTATAGTAATATGTATAGCCGATAGATGTGTGATTTGTTGACCAAATGAATTTACACAAACCAACAATGATTAAAACGTGTCCTTAATGCAGTCCTTCTGTAAACGTCATCGCCTCAAACTTTCAGGCATCAGCTAGAGTCTCATTACATTCCCCATTTAATTTGTCCGATCAGATAGTATACATAATACAAAGCTTCTCTTTAGTACATACAAGTCAGGCAGTAGTTCTCTGTTACACTCGTGATGCTTAGAATTATTATAATCATGGGACTTTGATGATAAAAGGAAAGACAGGCTTGTCAAATGGTTCGAAGTGCAGACGCCATATTGTGGAATTAAGATCCAACTCGTTTCTCAATACATAACGATAAAACTAATTATACACTGGAATGAGATCAGCTGTTATATGATCAAAAGCGCTTGATAGAAGAATGTATTTCAAGTATATAAATGGATAATGAGGACTTATTTCAAGATCATTCAGTTCAAAATAGCCTAATTATTTGCTTATTTGATGATAATAATGAGAAAATGTATCGTTCAATAATAATATTCAACGTAGGCAGTCAATGCATCCGCTTTATACAAATCTAGTTTTAGAATTGTATATATGAAAAGATATAACATTTTTTTATTGAATATTATTCTCGTATATATTATCATATTAAAGTCATGATTAAGCTTTTCTAAAACCAATAAATGCCAAAATAAAAATTATGTTTAAATGTATGTATTCAAAATTTTATGCAATTGGAACTACTATTAAGTCTATTTATTTACACTATCAATAAGGGTTTTAAAATGTTAAATTATGAGATATTCGGAAAATGAAAGTATAACAATTTTAATATAAATTTATATGTTGATAATAAGAACACAAAGGATAAAAGAAGATTGTCATAATCTTACTCAATCGATTATTACAAATTTAAAAATAAAATGTGACTTTTAGTAACTATAACAGTAGTTTAAATTTTCAAATTAAAAAGAATGTATCATTTTCACTCGTAATCCTATAAATAATCAGATTGTACCTAATAAATGGTAATCTATTACATGATCAAGTTTTACAAGGATGTTATAAATCCTCCTATTATTATTATTATTTCGCGAAAACAGCGTCAATGTGTTTGACATATAGAGTTTGGCATAAAGTATAAAGCCTATACACACAGATAATACCATTATAATATCTGTTTATAAAGAGAATTATGTCGAAGATTGGATAAATAGAATGAATGCATCATTGTTATATTCACTCGAAAATAATAATCTAAAGATATTTGGAATTTGGTAATAAATGTGTATCCAACTTCGTGCCAACTTACAGGCCGTTGTTTTATTAGATGTACATTGTTTATAGTACTGTTATATCATTTTATAATACTGTTTTCATTATATACATATATCAAAATTTTATAATCAGATTAAGTTAAACCATGTTTGGTTAAACAGTAAACGTTATGATTTCTTTAGTTATACAATAATTTTAGTTGATTAATTCATACAATTTTGCCATTAAAAATGTACATCTAATATATTTATTTTCAACTCAATTAAACGGGAGGTTTGCTTTAGAATAATAATAACATGAAATTATACTTTACTGATCGTAGCATTCTACTATATAAAGAAAGAGTATAAATTTATCTATTTAGTATAATAAACATGCACACGTAATATGACAAAACAAAATCTTCAGGATAAAAGAAGAAAGGGCGGTGTCAAATTTACATATAAGAACAACAATTTTTTGCAAAGTATTTGAAAAGGGCTATCAGAGAGTGAATAATACATAGCTATATAAAAGAAAATTCAGGACACACTACCCATAATAATAAATAAAAATGAAAATAAAAGCTAAGAAACGATCTCAAAGACAAAGTATACAAATA
This sequence comes from Invenusta paracnida, assembly GCA_036023295.1. Lineage (NCBI taxonomy): Eukaryota > Metazoa > Platyhelminthes > Proseriata > Coelogynoporidae > Invenusta > Invenusta paracnida. Next base: position 32,517 of record JAYRBW010121023.1, read on the forward strand.
ATGTAGCGGGTATGTAACTGCCATGCAGCTATCGGTGAAATTGATATAAGAAAGGCGCAAAGAATTATATTATATGCTGGATATTAAGCATTTACTAATATATAGATAAATGTGTAGGATATATATATGTTAGCAGAAATAAGCAAAATTCCCAGGCATTATGCATAATGACTAGGCGCATTATATAATACCTGGAATCAGGCATAATTCTGCCACATATATTCGAGTCAGGTGAGTATGAAGGCTTTTTCAGTGGACTTTTTAGTCTGTATAGTATTAAGTTGATATCCGTAAATGCAGAGTCTTGTATTGTCGTGGAAAAATACAGTATTTTCAAATTATGTAGATTTTGAATACTATACATAGTATATATACATAATATAGATATAAATACCACTTAATACTATACACACTAAAAAAGTCCACTGAAAAAAGCCTTCATACTCACCTGACTCGAATATCTGTGGCAGAATTATGCCAAATGCCTGGATTTAATTCCATAATCGGGATTTATACATAATGCCTAGGAATTATGCATAAATCCTGATTATGCATATTTCCGCTAAAATATATACGTCTAGAAAGTTGATCACAAATTGAGAGAATAAAAATTCAGAAAAATATTGGCTATGCTGGTATTAAATATATTAGTTTTGCTATTTTATGTTAATAAGATTCTAATAAATGGCTTACATAGATTCTTACAAACTTGTTCATTATTAATTGCATCTGCAAAATGTACATTAGTCAATAACGTTCTAGGTAACAATATATATTATCGTACATATTGACCAATATAATACGTATTTTTAGTATCCTGTATACAACATAATAATATGTTAAATGTATATAATGTACACGAATTATATCATAATTCTGGCGGCCTTTCCTATATCTTGTTATAACTTGTAATGTGACATATTTCCATTGCATGAGTACAGAATTATAAGTGCACTTCTCGATTATTATAATTATAGGTATTTATATTTATAAAGCGCGTAAAATCAAAATGATGTCAGAAGTGCTATTACATAATTTACAGAGATTAATTATAGATTGCAACATTTGAGAGTCGTTACAACTGAATTGATGTAATTGATAGTTAATGAGACAATAAATAAGTTTTTAGTTTTTATTTAAAATAAGTGAAATCAGTGTTTTGACGCAGACGTGGAGGCAAGACATTCCACAGGCTTGGTGTCGCTATTGAAAAGGCTCTGTCTCCAGTTTTTCGAGTCTTTGCGATGGGGACGTGAATTAATGGCCTAACTGACTGACGAGTTCGATGCAAGTGAGTATTTGTTATTTTCATAATTGTATGTCCAATTTTGTGCATTTCAATAGTCTAACTGCCCTGTAAAAGTTAGATTAAAAATTTGAATACTGTTTGAAATATTTTATCAAAATGAGAACCTCGATATGACTTGAAAAGCATTACTTAAATTACAATTAAGAGGGTAGAAGCCGTTGTTAAGATGAAAAAACGGGATTATCTACTAAAAAAAGAGCGGATTCGGAAATTCTTCCATATTTAGTAGAAATACACATAAAAATGAGAGAAGCGTTTTAAAAGCAAGAGAAAGTACTGAAAAAAATGGTTAGAAAGATGGTATAACATTTGCCCCGTGTCCTTTTATTTTCAAGACTAAATCTCTGTCAGTTTCATCAATGTAGAAAGAATTACAGTTGAAACAATCAATGTTGTAAACATCATCATTGTGATGTTTGAAGGAAATAATTAAAAGAATTTTTTTTACTTAAGAGTGTAAGGATCATTAAAAACAAATTTTGAATTAGAAGCCAGAATAAATTGTTTATTGAAAGGAGCATCTAAGCAATCGAGGTAAAGAACAGATAAATGTTTTTGATTTTAGTTATAAGCTCGGCTGTCAAAAGCATAACCTTCACGAAACAAGGCTATATTTATGATTAAATTAGAATAGCTTGTTTTTTTAAGGAACATATGAGCTCTAATAATATTATTATCAACAAGTTGAAGACTATACAGATTTTGAGTTTAATCGATTATTTGCAATAAACTTTCAAAATATTGGAGGAGTCAAGTTTTTTAAAATCAAAACATCTAAAAAGGAAATGCTATATTAACGGATTTCCCACTTAAAAGGTAAATTTTAAGGTCGGCTACAACGAATTCATAAAATTCAGGAAATGATTAAGAAAAAAATTATCGACAAAGCTAAAACATCGTCAACGTAGCAAAGCTATTTAGTTTCGGCTGAACTCCAACGAAACGGGGGCGCGTTTCAGGCTCGATATGCTTAAGAAAGATATTCGCGAATCTGCCCTAATTTCAGTAAATAAACCCAATGTTGTAAATCTTAACAATGGCTTCTATCTTTTTAAATTGCGAATCTCCAAACTGCTTCTAACCCTATTCAATACATAATATGTAGTATAGATTTTCTACTTCAATATGACTTGCCGGTCAAAGTTACCACTCTATCTCGAAACTATCGATACATGTTGGTTTAATCGGAATTGTTTTTTTAAAAGATGTAGTTTTCGTGTCCCTTTTGTGCAATAATTTCTAAGCATACTAGTAGGCAAGACAATGATACCGCTTTTACTGATTAAAAATTTAAGCCATTCTGTTAAAAAAATAATTTCATAGAAAAAAAGTATTTTCCAATAAAACCTCAGTATATCCTACAAGAAGTCTGTATCCTTGAAGGAGACACCTTTCTAGAAAAATTGTTCTCTTTCAAAAGATTAACAGATTCGTTAAAAAAGTTAATTAAGTGCATTTTGACCCCGAGAAACCTGATGTTGATATCAAAATTTATTTTTTAATACACTCTTAGCCTAATTTATTGGCGGTCACATAATATGTAGGCCTATTCTATCTAGCATCAATAAATTCCTAAAGCTGCTAGCATATCTCAAGTTGATCGCTGACGCTCGTGTTCTTGGATTGACAATGATACTGTCGTCTTATATGGCGAAAATTTAATTTATCCTTTAAAAATATGTAATCAGGTGAACTATTTTATAAGATCTGATTTTATATCATCGTGTAGGCGAATAAGGAATTTTCGAAATTCGTGATTGTGTCAAATTTTATATAAGATAAAATGAATATATCCCGGGGTTGAAAATAATCTACAGTTTATGTACAGACACCGCATTTCACTGCAAAATCGGCCAATGGGCTTTTACAAGATTGTCACCTGTGCCATGCTGTTAAATATCTAAACGCAGCGTACTTGATTCTAAACCACATATATACACATACAGTACACACAGAATACAGTACACTTTGCAGATCTTCCTGGACATAATATATAGAATATGTAGAGGAGAAACACGTACTGTAATGTGAAAAGGCAGATTAGATTATCAAGTTGTCTGTCATTTAGTGGGAGGGAGGGAAGTGCGAAGATAGTAGAAAAGGCAACCGGGCATTTGTGTTGTTGTGGCTGTTGCTAAAAATAGAAATTACGCTTGTTTACGTTCGTGCTGACGTCATAGTATCGCTCTTGCTTTACTGCGCGCGGTAGTAGGTATAGGTTGGGAGAATAAAATAAGACTCTTCCTCTACCCGTGCCTACCCATTTGATCTGAATTCTAGATATTCGGTATTTTCCAATATATACACATCGAAACACACGCAAGATGACGAAGTGCAGTGCATGGATGACAACGGCCCAAGAGGGAAAACCCTCCCAGCTTACATCTTAATCTTTCATTTACCATCACGATTTTCCGTACACCCATACTAACTATACACTACAGGAGAATATAAGAGTCACACAGAGGTCTCAGGAATTGTATTATTGAGATCATAGAGCAAGTAAAGGACAGGAACGAAATTAAAGACGTTTCTGAGAACACGCCGGGGGCTCCCTATAGTATGTAGGTAGGAATATATACTCCGGATAGTGTTCACTACAACTGATATCGAGGTCTAATCTTTGAAAGATCCGAGTGACGAGACACGAATCTTTCCCTGCAATTATTCGAGGAAGAATGCAGAGGCAGGAAGGGTGAGTATGACGTGGTCAAGAGGGGGTGTTTTAAGGTCACGCTGAGGATGGGTTGAGCTACCTAAACTATAAATGATAACTAGGATTCATTGAGGCATGGCACAATAATATCGGTAGAACTCTGGCATCCATAGTTCTGCAATAAATATAAAAGCTCATAGGATTACATTATTAATTTTATATGTATTTACTTATGGTATGAGTATGATTGAATTATAAAAAATATATTTTCTTAAAAATAATCTGAAATAATACGAAATAATTTGAGTTACATTCTTCAAAAATGTTATTTCATCAAAATACAACAAACATTAATGCAGTTCAAAAACTATTTCACGATATAAATCATATAGAAATATTCATAATTTTAGTATATCAGCTATTTCATAGAAAAAAAGATTAATTACAATGTTTGACACAATGCACAGTATTATGACAATGTTAGTTACGAGTAAATATGTGCACGATGCAGACTGTAATTGAGTCAATCTCAACCTAAAAAACAAACAGAAAATGCATTATATTCACTGTTTGCTTCGGGTAAAGCAAGACAATAAGAAAGCTGGGGTAGCCACGAAAATGTTTACTAATCATAAAATATGCAATATATCTACAACTCTCTTCACTAATCGATGTTTGAGTAATTCCATGTTAATATATGTATATGGCTATGGCCAAACTGTTAAAAAACATACAATAGGAAACGTAGGAACGGGTATACATACACAAATGTATTACAATCATCTGCCAAACTGATCTTGTTTAAAGTTTAAGTACGCTTGAAAATGGTTCCTATACCGCTGTTTGGAAATTCAAAAAAGGTATAAAAATGTAGAATAGTTTCAAAAGGAAAGTTGTCTTCCCACGAATCGGATACGTTTTCTATTAACTTTCGTTTTTCGCAAAATATGATAAACCTTTTGACTTCCTGCCTCTATGTCATAATGTGACAAAGGTTTATCTACACTAAAATAGGCATATTATTATACTTGCGAAGGACTTATTTATAAATTTAAAGAATGAACTTTTACTGTTCTCTGCAAGAAATAAGTTCTCTGCATGTAACATAATACTATCGTTAAACAACGAAACAAATTAGATGTACTTTTCGTTTAGGATGAAATATTACTATAGCTAGATTAAGTTTTTAAAACAAGTACATACATTAGTGCAATTTGACTTAAGATAATAAAATATGCTTTATGCTCATTAAAAACATTCAAAGTGCAGTTAAAAACCTGTCGACATATAAATCGAATACCTTTTCTCTAAATTTTCAATCGGAGGATTACAATTATCGAATGGATAAAGTTAAAGTAGCAATTAACCCCGTGGAAATTTTTTACATCTGATATTGTCATTTACCCCAGTATACTAAAATCCTGAACGTTTTTATCACATTTTATCAGTAATATATTGAGTATAAAGACCCCAATATGCTCACTTAAGTTTATTGAGGAAATAGTCAAATTATCGGAAGAAATCTATCTGTACAAGTTGCATTATTGAGGAGTAAATGGATAATCGATTTTTCTTTGTTTTTTTAGATTTAAATTCTAAAAACACACGCAAAGGTAGATTTGAGTAGACATAGGTAAAGTAAAGTTAGACGCTTGACTGATTTAATTAAGAGAAAGGAAAAATCCCCTAAAATAGAGATCTGAGTGACACTTGACAGATAAGAGAGGGAGATTTGAGTTTTTCTATTTAATCCCATACATTTTTATTAACTAATATTTAATTTGAATGTGAAATTGAGAAAAACAGTGAAAGTAGCTTTTAAATTAATGGTTCTATAGTTATTTAGCGCTGTTTTATAGTATTAGAGCAGAGTAAAGGATAATTAAGTGATGTTGTATTGAATTGGCTTGCAACAAGAATTTATTATAGCTAGAGAGGTGTATTAATAAAAATTTGGATGGGAAATACATAATAATGTTACAGGAGTTGAACTAATATATAGGAAGAGATGAGGAGAAAACGGGAGTTGAGAAAAGGGGAGACTGTGACATCTAAGTCACACTGTTATGACGTGTCGTAGAGTTAGTAATAGTTAGTCATGATGTAAAAGTTGTACAAGCACCATGAAGCAGTTGACGAGTAGACGACGAGCCTGCTATAATTTGGCTCCATTAAGGCTTTTAATAAAGAATTATACAAACATAGAAAAAATAGCGTAGAGGGATGCAAAAATTATGGTCTGAAGGAGGACCTATTTCCTATATATTATAATTCGTTTTTCTAAAAATATGTCAATAGGTATATGTCCCGCACCGGTATACTGTATCTGTAGACCCAAGATTATACAAGTATGTTGAGACTAGACTTACAATAAGTCTGGTAACCTACCAATCTTAGAAATAGCAAAATAGCATATCCTCAAAGTATATAGGAAGCATTGAGCAACATATTTCACTTTAGGAACCAATAATAATCACTGATATAGTGGAGCAACAGCGGGGTACGTACCATACTGTATCTATATATCGCAGTTTGTAACCAGAAATTGAAGGATGTGATGCTATACTAACAAATTCTTGCACAATGTGGAGTTAGGAGAGAAACAAAAGACATTCTTTATAATTTCTTTCACTCACGGCCCTATATTATGTAGTATGTTCGCGTAGTTAATTAAAATTTATTGTTTTAGTTTAGGTACCATAGTTTACGAAGTATTACAGATATGATTCGTTTTAAATTCTTGCTCAATATATAATTATGAAATATGTAGACAAGAATAATATTTCATTTATAAGTCGATGTCAATAAAAAAAATAAAAATATATATAATGCGATAAGGCTGGTAGGTACAGACACAAAAATTAGAACCAATAAACTAGATAGAAAGAAAGTTATTTAAATTTTGTAAAACACTACACAATAATTATTGAGGTTTAATAGGACCAAATGAAGTCACAATTTTAGTAAAAGCCAGTCGATGAATGAGGTCTACATAGCAAGAAGGTAGACAATTATTATTTTGAGCAGAATATTTAGTCGGTACACAATGTATTACTAGCTATACCTGATATATACACACATCTCTGAGTAAATTAGAAAAACTAAATTGGATTTCGCGGAACAAGAAGTTTTCAAACTCCCCAGGGGTAATTGTTCAAGAGTTATAGATGGTGATGCAGGTACGCATTGCTCCTATAAGTACACACATACATACAGTTTAGCAAAGATGATTTCGACATATATGAAGAAACAATTATTGCAGGCAGCGTTTGCATCTTTTGGCCAAATTAATTATTGAAATCTAGCATATAGGCATCCACATACATACAAGCTTCACTTGTTATAGCAGAATGCACAGGCCGTATATAAACCACTAAATGTAACTGCTCATACATAACACAACTATTAACAGAACTTGGTGGACATTTAAATTTCTGTTTACTGCGTTTATTTTATCAACTACGTAGCAGAAGAATCAAAACCAGTGAAAAGGTTTTATCAATTCAAATTTTAATATTCTCAAAAACTAAAAGGATTAAAAAAGGTTAAAAAATTATTGTCGAATATTTTGAAATAATCCAAATTTTCCAGCTGTTAGACTATAAAACAAAATATATTTATACTCTGAAAAAGAAACCCACGATGTTACTTGTATGAAAATATAATATTTTTGACTATCTTATACAGATGGAAATTCTTAACAAAAATAAACAATCGATATAAATTAGATAAAAATGTCATCAATATATCTCCATTGTGCTCTACACTACTGTTTGTTCAATAAGCTCTCACGATTTAGAGCCTAACAATAGCTTTACATAGAATATAAAGTATATATTTCAAGGGGTTATATCTCAGTAATTATCAACCAATCACCGTGAACTTTAGAAATCGCCTGGTGGACGTGGGGTCATCGGGACAGCTGAGACCGATTTGTCATATTTTTCATTAACAACGGGGTAATTTAAGGTCAAATATTGGCAATTTAAAAATGTAAAAATCAAAATAATCTAAATCTAAATATAGATTGAAAAATGCAATGAGAAAAGTTTGTACTAAAATTAAAAAATGTATATTATTAAAAATCCCAAGAAACTAAGTGTTATAAAAAGCCATTGTTATTTTAGTTTTTTGATGTTAAAACACTTGTCTAATTTATAACAATGACACAGAAAAACAGACAAAACAACTGGAAACTAACATGTTATTCGTGTTTAGATGATGAGAAAATTAAATAATTCTTTTGTATTAAATTTTTTCTGTAGATATAGTATTATTATGGCCTAAGATAGCATATTTACTGAGTATATTACTTATATCATAGCGTTCAAAGAATGCCTATAAACAACATATTATACTATTGTAATTTTACTGGGGTGACTATTTTGTATACTTAATGTATTTATAGATGTCTTTTTTTACTTAAACATAAATAAAACAATAAGCCAAGTTCAATTAAGTAGTTCGGAAGTGCCATATTGAGCTAAACAATAAAATATGCCAGTAAAATAAAGCATACACATTATACTGTTTTAAAAAGCACTTTATTACTATTATTATTATAGCACAGAAACTTTAAAAAAATAATAAGAGAGATATACGGGATAATATCGGCTATTTTTACAAAAAAAAGAGAATAGTATAATACTTCTAAAAAGAGTAACATTTAATTAGTCCAGTTAATAAATAACTATAATTATATATTATTGTTACAACTAACACGATATATCCTTGTAATCTGCGAAAAAACGTTATTTAAAAAGTAAAAAAGTACATAGTATAGGATTTTAATGATTTAAATGTAACTACAAATATTTTATCATAAATTTTAATGAGATAAGACTATTCGGAAGTAAACGTTTTAAGTAATGAACTATTTTTGATCATGTCATTAATGTATAAATAGGTTTAGCCAATTTTATACAATTCGTGTAGCAATAAAAGTGCATTTCCCACACTTTTTACACAGTTAAAAAATAAATCAATACACATAATAGTTTTATCATAAATTTTAATTAAATACATCTGTTCTTTAGATAACATTTCATTCTAAAATATGAATTAATAACTACTAGAAGGGAAATTGCTCATCTTTGTTACGGCACCAAACGATTTAAATTATAACATAAATTGTTGTGTTGTACAACGCCGCACATATATAAATTAATTCAACGCAGGAGTATCGACTGCTCCGAATAAGTCTTATACTTAACAGTGCTACATAACTTTATACAGGCTAGATACAAAAAAAAGTTAAGCCAAAATTCAACTTAATGTAAACAAGTTTACTAAAACACAGCAGAGATTATAACTAACTTATTTGGATATCTATCAGTGAAAGCCATTTTCAGCTGTCCGAATAACCGATACCATGAGATTTAGTAGAACTTTCGCATCTGTCAAATATTAATTTTACCCCGAAACAAAACATCCGTTGTTGCCATTGATTCAAACAAATTTCCATTTTAGTAGACAGATGAGCTAACTTTGTCTTCTTCTGCACAGTTTCAATATAGTTCTATCGTGATAAAATCCTTAATATCTTACTAATATAGGTATATGTGTTGATTTAAAGCTGATAAAATTGTAGTAAGAAATTATAAGGGGTCACAGCAAGTGTAGAGAAAGTTTCTTGCATTATTTTCAGTTCAAAAAGTTGTGGTTTGTCCAATAACTCAATATGCAAAATGGGAATATAATCTTATAGTAAACAAGTCGAATCCATACATCAAACGATTGAATAAATGTAACATAATATGATATCTTACTTGACCAAGCTTATCAAGCTTTGTGTACGATTCCAACTTGCCGAATCCGATTTCAGACTGAAAAAAGTAGAAAAAACATTAATGTACATGTATACTTGAAGCTTTAAAAAGCTGCGAACTAAAGCAAAAAGGAGATAATTATATACCCCATTTAATTGTGGGATAGGATTTCGTTTGTAGATATCCTACTGGTAGTTTTTGACATTTAAATTACACATAGAAACCATTCAAGCAGGTTTAAGAAAAGGAAAAATAAAAATGTTTATCATAAAACACGAGAAGTACTTTGTGACAAATGAATTAACAAAAGTTTTCTTGTAAACAAAAATAAATTAATGTATCAGTAAGAAAAACGGTAATTGGGCAATGAAGTACTAATTACAATTGTAACATTATTGAAAAAAAAAATAATTGTGTCAAGTTATTTCACAACCACCTCAAGTGATATATGTAAACTACACTATATATGCCATGAATAATATGAGAATTAAACAACAAAAAACTAGGATTAAATTAGGCAGTGTAATGAGACAATATAGTAAATGAACGTGGCTGACGGTCGCACAATATTTAATTGAACGTCAAATAACTTTATGAAGGCATTTTCGGTAAAAAATGTCAATATACCACATGTTGAGTATGATCATCGTAAAACATACAAATTAAAACGTTCATTGTATTGAATTTAACTGAAAATGTTATTGAATTTTTTTTACAATAAATAAGTATGTTTATTAATATAATATAACATTTTGTGATAAATAGTCTTTTGATAATTAATTTATAGAATTTTCTACAAATACTAACGTAACCATAAAAACCGTAGTCATACTGACTAATAGAAACAAATAGATTAATTTGGACGTACATATTATGTGTGTATATTCATAACAGAAGGTTAGGGTAGGTAATAAGATAATGTTGGCTGGTTTATAATGCACTATATTATGATATGTCTAATTTATGATCCCTTTTTTGCTTACCAACTGTTATACGAGCAACTAAATTATTGTTTATATTTATATTAGGATGACATTCATTCTAGCCACTTAAGTGTTCTTGTGATATTCACTTTCTATTGTCAACGATATTAATGCAATGAATATATATGCGGTTAGTAAATTAGGATTATTCACCCCTCATTGCATTAAATAGATTTTAAGGGATTTCCAAGCAATTAAATCAATAGTACTTATTATACATATACTATATAAATTACTATGTCGTCTGTGGTTGGCCCATACCCCTTATTATAGTCTGTTTATTTAATAACAATAAATAATATCGCTAGGCAAAGACACAAATCATATCATTCTACTATATTAGTGTGTTATAGACAAATAGAAGTAATATCTGAGTAAAAGATGACAACTGGTAGCATATATTCGTATAATGGACTCAGGTGGTAAGGGATGTCATACGAAATATAAATGTAGGAAGGGCGGTTTTCAACGAAGTCATTTTCAAACAATTCAAAGAGATCTTTTTGTTTTGGGAAGGCAGAATCAATACAACTTGGAGTTATTCTATAGTGAAAAAAGTGAAGTCTAGCAATTGTTTAGTAAGCAACACTTTGCCAATAAACGATATAAGGGTTTTATATTATGGTATATAGATAGTCGGGAAAAAACCAATACTAATAAAACGAAATAAAAAAAACGGAGCGACAAAACTATCATTTTTATGAATAATACTGAATTTCTGAACAGTATGATATTGGGAAACTTGTCTACCGCAACAATACTATCGTAAAATCACAACCTTGTTAGAAAACCATAAAAGCGAGACATTACTAAATAATACACCCAACATTATTAGAATATACATGTATTTCGATGTCCAAAGAACATAGTTATCAAATATGTTGCAGAATAAAAGCAATTGTTGAACAATATATTAATGCTCAGATTTACATTATCTACTTTGTAAGTAACTAATGTAATGAATGAAGATGACAAAATACATACTCTCCTTAGAACAAGTCAGGCAAAATACGCTTTCCATTTTCTATAATATTGGAAGTAGCATTGTATATAGATTCAAAAACAAGTAAAAGTATATAGACTGTGTTTGTTGGGTGTGTCAGTGTTTTTTTGGCGAATTGAGGGAGGAGGGGGAAAATATGTCTCCATTATAAAGAATCACCTAATCAGCTAAGAAAATCTAAAAATAACTTCACTACAAATGCGCCTAAGAATTAAAATCGACACATAAAAGATTCTGACAGTCTGACACTTATCTATTTAAAACTTTTAATTGCAGGAGTGATGAGTGATGAATGATGTAAGCCTAACAACTAGGAGACTGAAAATGAATATAATACTAAAGATATATATATATATATTTGTTCCCTTAAAAATATAAATTTAATGAATTAAAGATTTGGTTTAAAACTATAAGAATATATTTATAACGAAAGATTAAGAGACTTAGTTTGTGCACGTATTATTATTATTAGACTATAAAACACAGAGTTAGCAGAAAATAAGAGAATCGATACAAACGAATAAATTGTTACTTCCTGAGTTATGTCTTATATTATATTTTGAAAGAAATTAAAAATTTACTTCTGACAATGCTGGCATTTTCAAATATAATTTTTGAAAGTTTCAATATAAATCTTTTCAAATATATCTTTGAAAGTTACTTGAAAAGAAATTTCCAAGAAATTAAAATTTCAAAAAACTCGATAGTGAAGTCTGTCCTATAGGAAAATATAACTACATGGAATAGATTCAAAACTAAAAACAGATTAAAAGGATAGTGTTTTGAAAGACAAATATACTAATTAATTAAAAAAAACATAGATATACCAAAAAATTAAGAATGTTCTATGCTGTAAAACATAATGAAATTCATTAAAATAAATAACGATATAATCGAATTATATTAATATTAATTTGCGTATTTTAGTAAAGCAAACAAATTTCGGTTACCATGCAACTCAAATTCCCAACATATCACGTTACAATACTTATTCTGATGAGAGAATGTAGATTTCTGCTCATGCCGAGAAGACGTTGTTTTGGAATATGAAATGATTACATGTAATCAACATGACAACATGGCAAAAAGGAGAGAGAGAGAGATGAAAGCATTAATGAGAGCTCGCGTAAATAGTTGAATTAATTAATACATCTCCAATGGTGCATCCCATCTATTATATTCATTATTCTTTTTCATCTTCAGAGACGTCTACTGTGTGCGTACAAACGACGAGTTCCTCCATGCAGCTCAATATAATATTACTGTTGTCCCCTCTTTTCGTATATACATAAATGGAGCAGGGAACAGTAGAATGAAATCTCCTATAAAATTCTAAAGATAAATATGCAACAGTTGCACCTGAAATTAACCCCCCCCTCCCCTCTTTAAGAAACACGGCAATACTGTCTAATTAAAATCACATAGACATATCTTTAGATACATGTGCATATTTTAACATTTTACATTATTAGAATAAAGGATTTAGAGAAGTACAACAAATACACGTCTAATTAACGGTATGTAGGGCAGAGTTACCGTCTCCTGCCTAAGTGAACGTAGCTAGCAATAATTACATACCATTATATACTGACGAAAATTTAATACGAAGTTAGCAAAACTGGATGCACGTTTTAGATGAAAATGTGAGACTAAAGCAAGTATTCTGGTGTACAAATCCTAATCCTTAACCTAACATGGACATGGCGGGTAATCGCAATTTTCTTAGTTATATACACACACACATATGCTGGGTGGAAATCAAATTAAATACTTACAGCTGTTGAATGTCAAACATTTCTGACAGACTCGACCTCGTGTGAAAATTTGCATTTCCATCAATTTCCCAGAAATGATTAATCGACAGTTTTAAAAAGATCTATTTCAATTATATTTATCAAAATTAGCCGATATCTTCCATACAACACTTCTGAATCTTCATCAAAATGCACGCTAATATTGATTGTTTAGAATTAGTACCTATATTAAAGTATACGAAAATAATCAATACATTCACGATTGATTTACAGTGTTAAATCATTTATCCCACACAATAGTAGATTAAGCCAGATAATCCACTTGTTTCAATTATTCTTTTAATAAATACGATCAGGTTACGCCATTACGCCATTATGCATTGGAATTTAATTATTTGAGATTGAATAGATTGGCAAGAGGCTTATTGAATGTATCTTTCATTTAAACTTTTAAACGAAATATCAATAAAAAAAGAATTTTATTTTAACCAAAAGAGTAGCAAGCATACATACAGTAAAATACACCAGGAAAACTGTTACATTTACTGAGCCATAAATACAGAGAAAGAATAATTCATAATATATGAGACTCTGTTTTGATAATTACACAAGTTCCAGTTAAATTTCAGAAGAGATATTCTTTATATAGGCAATTCAGATAAATCTAATAAGAAAACTAACATACTCCTGCAATATGGTGAGAAGGGAAGTACCTAGCAGTAGAATAAAATTCTACTAAATATAGATCAGGATTGTAGGAATGACATAATTGAGTCAGTTTATCTTGAAAGTCTTAATCTTAAATTAGTATAGACCTATAAATATAGTGACATAATTTCATGTTAGTTACTTGTATTATATAGATAGCTAAGTTTAAAACGAACACAGAAATATTATAAAAGGTTTATAATATAATAGTCGACCTGTCTATTCAAAGGACGTTGTGTTAACGTACTCGTACAACCTTATACATTATGTAAAATAAATAATTGACAATCATTGAGTTTAAGACGCTATACTAATCATAATGTACAATACGTACAAAACTATTAATAGACAGTAAGTCAGAAACTATACAAAATACAGTGAAATTGATGGAACGTGCACAAAACTACGAAGACGATGGTGTCTCAAAAGCAGTCGGCCGGAAATCCGACATGGACTACCTGCCCTACATCAATAGTGAACTGAGAATTATAGAGCAAAGGCAAATTTAATTCTTCTATTGTCGACGTCCCTTCATCTTAAGAATTATTATTTTTAAATAATGTAAGAGGTGGCTGGATTGTTTTCTACAATTAAAATAAAAAAATGTGCATATCTTCAAAATATTCAGTACTATTTATATTATAGCGTTGATACAACTGATAGGATAAAAAACGCCTGAACTATGCTATGATGTCAATTATTATAATATCAACCGAAGATGATTTTACCATATCATAAATTTGATATCAAAATGATGCACAAATAGGTCAGCGACCGGAATATACGTTCATGAAATCTTATAAGGTTACAATAACACATACAGTTTGTATACTATGTTTCAAGAAGTCCTTATCACAGAAATTAATGAAAGCATTATATTTCAAATGATTATATCGCGTTAACTATGGAATTGATAACCTTCAAACTTTGAAACCTAGAGGCTACACTGGCTAGGGGAGGGGGGGGGTCACTTGCGGCATAGGGCGGCACTTGCGTAGGTCATTTTCATATCTCCCTTATAGAAAAGGGGATCCCTCTAGGTCAGTGAAATAGTAGTGAGTTTGAAATTGCCAATTATTTGACCTTAAATGGGAGGTATGACCAAACGGCCACAACTGACCCGACAGCCCTCTCGGCTATTCCAGAGTTTATACTATAGTTTATCGGTTGCTTAGTTATATCAAGATATATCCGTTTTAAATATATACTTTCTATTATTTTTCCAAAGCTTTCGTTAATTTATGTTGTAGGAAATTATAAGGGAAACAGTATAATAAAATATATAAGCTAATATTATAATTTTACGAGAATCATACTTAAATACAGAAATTTAAATCTTCATTCAAACAATGCACAAAATGAGATTGTCTGAATATATTTATAGCGCTGACAATTAATCAAATTCTCCTTAAAATTTTTTGTTTTTTCCATCACATAGGAACTTAACAATTTAAGAAAACTATTGTAGCTATTGTTTGTTTAAAGAAATGGTTAGACAATTTTACCAATTTATATACTCAAATTAAGAATGGTCGGAAATGATATAACATTACATACATTCAGGAGCATGTCAAAATTTAGTGTGTGTGTTTGAAGCTATCTACAGAATTTGCCACATAATACTTTATAAAGAATGAAAATTGATTCTATACGCTATTTTAAAATAATAACTACATAAATGGACAGTTATAGTTAAATTCCAATTTAGATAACAGTGTGACCATCGAGGTTTTTCCTTTATCCAAAGGGACAATTTCCCTTAATAATACCACTGCTATTTTATTTATTTTGTCTTCCTAAATGTACAAATCAAACAATACTTCAATGACAGAACGAATTATAATTGAAATAATGCTTCTATGAGAGAGGTAAAAAGGGGACAAAATTGACATATTTGTGACTGTTTTGTATAATTTGATTAAACGATTACGAGGTCAATAAGTGACAATTGACTATAAATTAGAAAATAGGAAAACGGGTGTTCAGCGTAGCGATGGTGAATAACCATCATTTTCGTTTTCAACAATAATATAAAAACTAAACAGTGGCAAGTATAATATGCTAACAAGGAAAAGGTTCTTCATATTCTGGCAGGTGAGCGCGGCTTTCGTAATTATATGGAAATATGAAGAGTGCGGTTCCATTATATTCATTATATATACATCCACAGAGAAAATATAAATAAACAGACTCTATCTACGAATTTTCGGGAAATATAATATTATGCATATGCAGCTGGTATATACACAATATGTATACGAATAAATCTAGCTTGTGCACACTAACAAATAAAACGCTAAATCCGTAGAGCTGTAAAACAAGGTCATATGGTGTGTGTGTGTCGTTACACAGGTAAATATAACGACTCTGTGCCCACACGAATGATTTGCATGGATACACTGGAGAAACTATTTAATAAGAAGTCGTGTAAAAGTACATCCGTATCCAATCAATTCACTGACCAGAAGTCGAACACAATATGGTTAAGGGCAAAATAGGCACAAAGGCCACTGTAAATTATAATAAGTCTGCTGTCGAGTGGATTGTTGGCCTTAGTAGGCTGCCGATCTGGGACTTTCTGCATATCATAATATACATAATACATGCTAGACGGTATGGTATACATTCATTCGATGGCTATTGCATTTAATATAATTAGTACAAAAGTGATGTAATTTTATAATTCTGAATAACTGAATATGTCTTTCAATTTAAAATATGTCGCTAAAATAAATCACTTGATAGATATTGAAAACGTACACTGAAAAGGTTTGTATTCTAATACGAATAGGTGAGTTTCCAGGAAAGCTATATGATTGAATTTGAACGTGAAGAATATTTTTTGGATTGGGTACTACAGCACTACTTACAAATGAAATGTTTGATTATATCACAAAATACGTGAGAAATCATATTACAATATTATTCCTGGCTTCTTCATGAAAAATTAATCAATAATTTATTGGAAACCAATAATTTCCCGCGCATTGGAATAGCGACCGCTATATTGGATTTGTTCTGATTGTGTTTGCAATACGCTTACGCGAAGATAGTCATTTAGTATATCATCTATACTTCTCTACAATATGTGCATAATAAACATACATTATAAGCAGAAGAAGTAATTACTTTTAAAATATTCTTAACGTACTTTTCAGCAAACACTGTTTCAAAACGTAGGCGTGTTTTGAAACCATATAAAAGTATAATTACTTATAATTTCTTTCAGTTTATAGTAAACAGCCACATAAATAACATTATATAATTAAATTATAATCTTATACTTATTAAAAATTCACATTATTGTCAAAAAGATTCATTCTATATAGTTTAAAAAATCGGGAAAATATCTAGTCTAAAATACAGCAAAACGGAAACTCGTAAAACTTATTATGAAGTCTATTTAAAAGTGTGAGTTATATTTTTGAAAATGGGATGTTTTCACAATATCATAGATATATTTATATAATTTGAATATGGATGAAATTACCAATAGAATAATAACAAGTCATTCATTGTCAACCATATTGATGCATAATGTTCCATAGCGCACTTCTTTCAACTTAAAAAATGAAAAAAAAAATTAAATATGCATAATTTATATGCAACGTATTTGATACATCAAATTATACATATTTAGCCTTATGGTAGTTTATGGTAGAATAGATTCATTTAAGCTATGAACAGCTTAGGGGATTGGTACAATTCCAGAAATACAAAATCGATTATAAAACACACTTTTCTATATGAATTAAACAACTTATTCAACTCGTACAATTCATAGCTAAGAGTTTATTATTGAAACTATGGAATTGTTTGTCAAAGTCTAACTGGAGCGTCTATAACTTAATATCACGGTATCACGAAATAATCAAATTCTTACTAGAGAGGAGCGGCGATCTCGGCGTGTCATAGGCTCCATCCAGGCCGTGTTGTTTCTCAGATGGGGTGGCAACTTGAGGTCCACGGGCAGAGAGAGCCGCTTCATTGCCTCCTCCGTTGAGGACGTCAGAGGGGATGCCCCCGAAGAAGAAGCACCACTACTGTTCCCATTTCGAGTTGGTGGGCCGCCACTCAACCGGTTGTTTTTGGGACGCCGTCGGACGTTCTCGATACCAGGGATGTTGGCGGGGTTGAGACCTAGGCCGGGATCGAAGCGGGAGAGTTGATAGGCTGAGGAGGACGGCGGGCGGCCGCCTGAGCTGGATATCGATCGGGAGAGCATGGAAGGGGGGCCCTGGCCTAGCCGATCTGCGGCCTCTTCGCTTAGGTCGATGTCGGAGGGGTCTAGCTGTCCTTGACCTACATAGATAGTTAGATAGAGAGGCAGAATTTCATTGGTTATTGCATGTGTGGGACGCTTATTTAGCCACCGAAAAATGTCAATATACTCGCAAACTGATGACTTTTAATTGTATAAAAAAGAATAATTTTCTAACCTTCTTTTATAAAAGCAATTAATAAAACCAAAGATTAAAAATATAAATATGTGCGCTAATTTATTTCTGGCATATTTTTCTAAAACATATTTTAGTATTTACATTTTAAAATATCACAGAAACTATCATATTAACATATAACCTAATTAGGTAATTAATACGCGTTAAGAATATAGCCATTATTCAAAATATCTGGATAGAGTATAAAGAGAAATAAACAAGTTATAAAATGTTGTATTGAGGCAAAATTTCTGTTTCGATCAAACCTACACAGTAACGTATTGTCTAAATTCAAGATGGATCCTATCAAGATATCTGAATTAAAGATGGCGGGGTATTATGAGCACAATTTAATAGTGTAATGTCACTGAGACATTATCAAGATCATAATAGTAACATTTTCGTATGAATCCTTGCAGTAAAAGTCATTTTTATGCAAGTGATGTTCCCACCTTCCAGAATTGAAAATAGCTCGCCCTCCAAGTCAGCTTACCTTGATGCGGTGGAGGCGGGGGTGGATAGAAGCCACCGGTGTGAGTGTATCCGCGCGACCTACTATTGAGATCATAGGCGCCGGTAACAGAGTTGTTGCTAAGATGAGGCGGAAGCGGGGGTGGCGGTTCACAGGCGGCGCTAGCTGTTGACGACGGTGGCGGTGGTTGGTAGTGCAGATGGTTGTGGTGGAGGTGCATGTGGCCATCACGAGAGGACGAGCTGTTATTTGTGTTGTGGTTGGGCACAGCAGGAGGGACTGGGGTGATGCTGTGGTCAAGGCTGACGGCGGGGACTGAGGTCGAGGTGTGTAGCATGTGTCCACCTACACACCCCCCACCGGAAATGGGTGTGGCTGTGTTTGGGTTGTTATAGTGACTGTCTGTGTCTGGGAGTCGACCTGAGGGGATCGATAGGGATGATCAATTGCTATTAAAATCGATTATACAACGGACCAAATCATAGAGCAATACTATACAGATATATACATCTCACTGATTATGTATGAATCCTGTTGTAAATTATTGACAATGGAAAATAGTTCAATTATTTTATTACCAGAGATAAAGATTTCCATTTTGATAAATATAAAGTACAACCGTCAATATTTTCATAATAATTGTTTTAAATGTTAATTTTAATGATCGTTATTCAAGCAATCAGAGGGTCCGCTATTTGACCGTAAAACATGAATTTTATGTTTACAAAGCGTAAGTTGTTTCAAGGATATCTTTTTGATAAAACAATTATTCCACTGAGTTGAAACCTATACCACTATCCTATAAAACAAACCACAGCTGGGGAATATTACTATTTTATAATACAGTATGACCAAAAACAATGACGCGTAATAAACTTTGCATAACTTCAGTACAAATAAATACGTATAAATAAAAGCAAGAACAGACAGCCAATCTTTGTAAATAAATCGGAGTGCTTACTTATTTTTTTTAAAACGTACCCAGAAATAAATAACTAGGCTATATATTATGCTAATGCACATGTGCGTGTTCGAGCATATTACTAACAATAGAATATAAATTATAGCATAAACAAGGTAAGATCATACACCAAAGGCGAGAGATACATAATAGAGGAAGATATTAAATTTCCTATTGTGAGAAATGTAATAGATTTGAGCCAAATACATCCCCAAAGTGTCACGACAAAGGATAGACTTATAAAAGCGAAGTTAAATCATAGCTTCTTTAATATAGCGCTTAACAAGTAAATTATATTAATATTTCCACTGCAGTAAACAAAAACTTTGAGCCTTCAATATAAATTATATATATTTACATATTCGCATTCTTTGATTGTATCGATTATAAAAGTAAATCGATAGACAACATAAATTCAGCAAATTACGCTGAATGATAGTACCTACTATTGTAAATAGAATTAAAATTTAGAAATATTCTAACGTACGTTTGAGCTTTTATTTTATTCTATGCGAAGTAATATATATACCATCGTATAAAAATACCACAAAAATAAAATAAACCATTGACATTTGAAAATGTGTTAAATCCTATAGAATAAACTGTAACTGAATTTGATGACAGACAAACATAAATAACAATACGATTTTACCTCAAATGGGACAGGATTTCAATTTTTTTTTAAATTACCATTTATGAGCATATATTTCTGACAATTAATAAAGACAGCGTAATATGAGGCTACGCTTATATATGTCACATATCGACCGATATACTACTGTGGCAAAGGTTCAATAATAAAATTCGTAATATAGTACAACATGCCTCCATTTGATAGTCCCCCCACCCCTCCTACACACCCACAGAAAACGCAAAGTATACTTCCTCCATTTTGACATATAACAATATAATATGGTTTACTAGGATTTATTATTATCTCTTAAAACTAGTTGATAAAGAGCTAATATATAACGGTGTACGAATTATAGTTATATGCAAATACACCATAATGACATACATTATAATACATACTCATAGTAGGTACATATAAACAAATTGAATGAAAGAAACAAGAGGGCTGTAACGATTAGCCACAGCAAATTAAAATACAACCGAGATCTCAAGACGTTGAGACGTAACTGGCTGGCAAACAGAATGATAAATCTCTGGTTCGTACTAACTTTTAGGGCCTGAACATTATTACCAAACGCGCACTTGTGAAAGGTGACCATATATCTACTCACAAAATTCTCGTTTAATATTTTATAATGACTTGCACTACACTATACATTACATTATTGTAAAAACCCCGTCTCTTTTACCGGGTTTTTACGCTTAACAATAGATATACCTAATATATAAACATGTATATATGCATGTACTAATTGCACATACTTATACATAGTATTATAATAACAAGTGTATAAAGAAAATAATCAATGAGATAAGAGTGCTCATAATAGACCAAACTATTTACAGGCTATAATCAAAACACCATTATATAGCGATGTTTGCTGTTAATAAATTTTGATAGTTTTTAAAGTAATAATAATTCTGAAGTCTCAAATACCAAACTAAGCTGAAAAATTATTACAACAAAACATTAATGGGATTTCATTTTCACATTTCATAAATTGAGATACACAGGTCTACATACAATATTCTTTGATCTGGACAGGTTAAAAGCAAATGTGTACAAAGTTCAAAGGAACGCTATAGTCACACTCGTTTCGTATAATGGAAAGAAAATGGGCGTATAATTCCAGAAGTAATTAGACTACGTTGTTGCCAAATTACTATAAGAAATGAAGACAATATTCAGGAAATCAATCAAAACTACTCTTAAATATAGCATATGAATAGCGCGATACATTATAAATGATGTGTGATAATTAGATAGATATTATTTCAGTTTCTTAGAACGAAGTAGAAAGTTGAATCGATAAGATCAAAGGACGGATATTTTAAACTTTAATATTTATAATTTTTACTTAATACAATAATTATGTGAGGATTATGAAGCGATAATATATGAATTTTTAAAGGTTTTCTATTTAGCGTTAACATGTAAAAAGAATTGGATTCCTAAAAAATATTTCAATAAAGTTACGAATTGAAAACTTATGGATATTATAATAAATTTTGAAAGCTTATTTTTAACTGCGCTTACAAGTTAGATTGATAAGTTATACAATTATATTGTGGAATAGATCCTAGAAATCGAATTGTTTTAACATTTGATAAGTTTGTCTACATAAACAGAAATAAGACATATTTCATTTGATAAAGTGAACAACGAAGAATTTTACATGAAAACAGTAACCATGAATTGGTAGTTGAAATATATAAATAATTTAGAAAAATAATGGTGCAAAATTTGACATATCATATCTAAAAAAGCTGCATAGTTTCAAAGACAATGCTAGTATATTAAGTAATAAAGTTACAATCATATGAAACATTTAAATAAACCATCAAATCATATTGTAGACAAAAAATAAAAATATACTAGTAAAACCATAAAAATGCAATAATATTGAAAACAATTAGCAACAATATTTATTTATGAATAAAAGTAGCTAAGAGCTAAGAGAAAAACTATTGTCACCAATATATCAAATAAAGCGGGACAGGAATTCAAAAATAAAACTTTTCTTAATAATAATTGAAACATCACACATGCAACTGTAACAATTTAAATGATTCTAAATATTTTAGACTGTAGTATAAAAAATATTTTTCGCGATTTTGTTTTCCAGAGAAAAATATTGTCAAGGGAATGTTTAGTTAGTGGACTGAAATGAAAAAAAGCGCTGTCATTGTGTACAGACAATTTGCCTCTTAAATGCCAAAGAATGTCTCCCCCCTTTTAATATTTAATACGCAGGAATTAATATTCATCTTGGCTAGGTATAAAAATCACATTATGTTTTCCCAAAAAATATGCCTGACAACTTAGTTAAAATTAAGATTAAAAATACGAAATTCTGCATAGGAAAAAGCTTTTTCTAAAATAAATAAAACACTTGTTATAATACTAGAAGTCCAATTCCATTATACTTCTAGAAAATAGTGTTAAAAGTAGGAAATCACAAAAAATGTTCGACAAGACGGAATCTGGTTTGTGTAAACAAAGTTTCGACTTACTAGATGAACATGTGGAGAAAAAAGAAAATTAAATTCCTGCTAGCATCATTCTCTCAGAGCTTATTACACGTAGATACATTGGATTGAAAGATCATTCACCCTAAGGCGACGTACCTATATATAAGGCGGCTCATGTGGCGATACTATAAAATTAATAAGATGCAAGAATACTTTCCATACATAATATACTTATTAGGTATATAAATACGCACCCGATTTGATAATAATATTGATAAATGTCAAAATATTTCTGTCTAGTGTTTTAGTATTTCAATAAATGTAATGACATCGCTGAAGGTATTGGCTGGCGGATGTACTTTTCCATGGACAGGATTTCGCGAGAAATTACAATGTTTTAACATGTACAGGTGCGCATTAAAAAATGCGAAGAAGACGGAACATGTCTCGATTTGACTAGTTTTCAGGTTAAATAATTTAAAATAAAAAGATGTATATAGCCAAGTGACAAATGTATATAATACGATCAGTTAGATTGTTTGTTTATCTGCGTGTAACTTAGTTTTACAAAATTCGTGTTTTGATTACTTTTGTTGAACCTAAATAGATTTACTTTATCTTATCTTAAAATAATTGTTTAAATAAAAAAAATTATTCATAAAATAAAAACATATACATAATATATTTAAATATAATATTATTAAAATATAACATCAAATTAGCATCAGCAAGAGTAATCGAAATGCAAGTGTTTGACACCAGTTGCTATGCTACATACAGATAAACAGAAGAATTTCAATGACTATCTAAAACGGTTTAAAACAAATGTAAACCTTTTTTGTTATTATAACATTGGATATTTATTGAATATACCACAAAAAGTTATAATAACGGACATGTATATCCTAATGAAAGGCCACTAAATCAATAATTACATCGTTAAAAGCAAAAAGCTACAAAAAAGAGGCATTTTAGACGAATGAAAATTGGAAAATAATTCAGACACATGTAAGAGGCTTAGAGGGAAGATGAGGTGAGAAAAACTCTCATCGATTATCCTCCCCTATTTAGCACAGATGGGCACCTCATGTTGATATAATCATCCTTGTAGTGGTAGTATATAAAGTGTACCTCTCTATATACATACAGATACACTTTGTATGTATGTGTGGATATGCGTGGGACACATTGTCAAGACTAGCTAATAAGGTAAATCTAAAAATAAAAAAATACAGTCATAGCGGATAATAAAAAACACTCAAAGAATGCAGCAAAAATGAATATTTAAAAGGCTACCGAAATATATATTTTTTGACAAACGTCTTATTGTGTGTTTTTTATGTAACTGAGAAACACCTACATACCTACTACAGTTTTGTGCCAATGTCTAAATTGATGCGGTAACAGGCAGTTGTGAGAGTAAGTTGATATAATATAATATAGCATACATACACACATACACAAGTGCGTTATATTATGTAGGTAGGTGGTTATTGCAAATATGCAGCAGGCTGGAGTATATAATAGGATAGTGATAGCTAAGGTATATGATATAGATTTGCACGTTTGCCTGTGTTGTATATAGCAGGTTCAAAGTTAGCTGCATTTATATGTGAATTTATATACAGAAAACATGTAAAGCCGCCTGCCTGTATGGGTAAGAAATAAGATGCAATGTTGGGATATTTTGATACTCTGCGTGTGCATGTACTACAAATGCAATAATATGCACGTTTTAATGGAAAACTGCTGGGTTAACGCGTTCATAACAACTAATAGTAAAATAGCTATATCGCAGCAACTTACATAAACAACTTATTATGGTCGATGTATAAACACAATTTTTTCTATAAATCAAGGTAGAAACATAGGACCAATTAATGAAATATATAGTACATACTGCATATATGTATATGCAAGAGGTTCAATGCTATATTATACGGGCAAAGAATTAATATGGTCTACGCCGCACTGCTGTGTTAGCAGTTTGCATAATACATAGGAGGTATTTCTCAATGAATAGCTTTAGGTAATTCACTTCTTGTTAACATACGATGAGGGAAATGGAACTGCAGTTGTACAGCCTCATAAATAGGATGTATAGGAAAGAGAGAGAGAGAGAGCACGCAGTAGACATAACAATGGGATGCTGCTTATGTAGTCAGGTTGAAATAACTGCCTTGTTGACACACTAGGGAGGAGACACAGAGGGGGGAAACAATAGAGGAGCGAACGGCGAGACTAGAAAGAAATAGAATATGCTAGGGTAAAAATGACGAATGTCAACACGCGATATACACGACGTTCGAAAGGAAAGCCTGGGTTTCTTTAAATTTGAGTTCACAAGATCCCTCCCCCGGTCTGTAATTCTAGCTGTATATGACATAACAATGAACAAGAAGACATATAGGTATGTAAGTATGCATATTATGTTTCTAGGGGGTAGCTACATACATATAACACGTGTCTGACTCAACGTGCTAAAATAGAGGTTGGTGACTCATAGTTATTTGGTTGAGTCTCTGTCAATGAGTGGCAGTACAGTTCGTCCCCAAATTAACAAAAACACAATAGACACAGCAGATTTCAACGCTACTGGGATATACACTAGCAGCATTAGTGTGCTTCTGTCTGAGTGTGGATAGAGAGTACAGCTTTATGAGCAGAATACATACATATATAGTCTGAGAATGGATGGCCTTAGCAATCCATTCCGAGCAAAAGAGAAGTCTGTATGAGACGTGACGAGAAAAAATGTGACAGAACAAAATAAGGTAAGTTGTTTTGAAGTGGTTCATGTTGTCGGAAAAGGCTGTGTTGACCTAGTTCAACTGACTAACTGACCACTGAACAAGCGCTGGATCTATCTAACTGCTACATGAAATCCACACATAAAGTTTAAAAAGTATACATAGACGGGAGGGTGATGTGCAGAAATTTAAAGTAGAGACAAAATTTGATCATCGCGAGCTGAAAAATTGATACAATTAAATAGGTAGGCATTTGATATAAGATATTTATTTCTTAAGAATCTACAAAAAAATATGGCAATACCATATAAATTAATCAAAGTTAAACAAATATCTATGGGCAATACATAGAATGGAAATCTTATACTTTACCGGAGTTATAAATATACTATGAATTAATCTGAAAATTACATAATACACATATGTATAACCATACAAGCTGAAATAAACATTCATAAAGGACTATTTGCACTCATATTTGGTGTTTTTACAAAGATGGCCGATAAGAAACAGATTGTAGGTCTTAATATGGACGGGGACAGAGTCAATCAAAACAGGGCCTACATTCTGTTCTGCCTTTATACCACCTTTGTGCGGATATCAATTATCCAGTTTAAAAGTCGTTGAGGAACACCAACAAATCCTCGGAGAACTAATACGTAAACTATTGGGCTGCTAGAGAGGAGAGACACATATAAACACGTCAATCACAGTTAACTGGAATTCCTTTTAAATGTGTCGCAATATTTACTGAATTAGTAAACAGTAATACTGTAGTGAGTAAACAGCGAATAATTGGAAACGACTCTGCTGGTTTAATATTTTAAGGAACCAGAGAATCCATTTGGATTAAACATATTAATAAATTGAATATACTTTTTCTGCTAGTATGCTCAAATACTCATAGGTTTATTATTTAAGTTATTGAGAGATATTAATCAAACATTAGAAATAGTAAACGCCTTAAGCATAACACGTAACTACATATTATGCAAAATGTTGACTTGTTGGGATAACAAATAAACACCCTTCATGGAATAGATGGTATTGGTCAATAGAATATAGAATAGATATTATGCTATATAATACGAGAATACAAGCCCATCAATATAGCGATATGAAGGTAATTCTTTTTTTTCATAGACTCATTCAAACATGTTAATTTTAGCGTCGAAACAAATTCCACTTTTAAAATTATTTGCGGCTATGTTGAAACATTATGAAATACATGTTTCATAAAAATTTATACACATATAACAGTGAAGTTTATTTAACATTCATTGTAAACAAAACTAGAAAGTCTTATGAAAATAACAATATCATTTATATAGACAAAAAAGAAAATATATATTGATTGTATTTCGAAAGTATATTTTAAGCTATATTGGTCGTAGTATAGCTAGGTACTTACGTTTTAAATTATTGTCATATCATTATTAATAATAAAAGAAATTTATATCTAAGTTTTTATATTCTTAATTAAGAAATGTTTAAACGTAAGGCAGATCAAATTAAATTTAACTTGATTTAAACTATTTATGATCATACTATTAAACGAGATAATATTAATAAATTCTATATAGAGGTAGTTAACCAATTAAAAGAAGTTAGAGTAAAGGAGAATTCTTCGTGTAGTTCATTGCATTATGCATGTAAGCTGTGTCTACACGACCAATTCTTTTTAGACGAGCTAAATTTTCTGACAAAAATATCGAACCGATTCGTCGAACCAAATGTGTTTGATATTTTTCTTTGGCTCGGCAAAACTCATTTCTTATTGACTGAGTGAAATACCACAATAAATGCTGGTTTTAAAAGCTGGACTATGGTGGCCGAAAGAGTTAAGTAAGCGAATGGTTAAGTCCGAAATGAAAATAAAGATGTCAAGCTCCACCTTTACACGTATAGAGCTCTATTTTTAAATGTTGATCTCCAAATTTACACTCTTGTTCAACCTTTCGCTTACTCGATAAACCTTTCGGCTACCATATTAAACAGGGGAAACTATTACAGTAATCTACGATAAATATATTGGGTCAGGCTGGTTAAGTGAAGTTACATTGATAGATAATTTCTCATATACGGTTAATATAAATATGCGAATTAAATTGGCTGCGGAATACATAAAAGTAGTTTTTATTTACAAAATTTGTATATATATGTACTGAAGGAATTGATTAATTTTCGTAGTGTTCTCACTTTATTTTTGGGCTCACATTATATTCCATTAATTTTTTCGAAACTTCTTAATTAATGAAACCTATTAAATCAATTTATGTTATATTTATTATGACAGGCTCATTCATGCTTTGAAAATACAGGTGACATATACATAGGTAATAAAAAATAACAATTAAACAATAAATGTTAAAATACAGACAGTATTTTTATACATAAATTCTGACAATTAATTCTGAGTATAATAATAATAATAAAAATAATAAATGTTTATTATTTAGAAAAATTGGCATGTACATAATGAGAACCGAGTACATATTTGTAGACATAAAAAATAACAAAAAAATGAGTATACATGTACACCCAGAATTAATTTTCACTTATTATACGCCTTTAAGCTATAAATTTGGTACATCACTGTATAAAGTGACTAACCAACGAGAAAACATAAATGTCTCACTGTTCATATTTATTTTAATGAACTAGTTCTAGTGTGTAGACATAGTTCAACGAATCGGTTCATCGAAAACAATTGATTGTGAAGAGGTCACAATAAAAAGAATAGTAAATTTAAAGCACATCATATACTTCATAGTAAAGGGATTATTTTTGCTAAATATTGTTCATAATGTAGACAAAAAGGCTCCCTGAAATATCGACACAAAAGATCTAGCTCTAAGATACAGGCAAACAAATACAAAGCTAACAGGTCAACAGCAAGGTAAACCAGGCGTGAACCTTGTTTAAAAGTTAGATCATCTTTAAGGTTATAGATAGGTGAGTTCCAAGGCATCGTCAGCATCTGTACATATTATGTGCAAGTAGAAAAATTATTACGTATATATACACTATTCTACACACATCTATGAACAGTGATTATTGAGTCATTTGATCTAAAGCAAATAACCAAACTTGTATTGGGGGTGCGTAGAGAGTAGTTTCGAGAATTAATTAAATTATATAGAGTAGAGGAAGTAGATGAGGAATTACTATCCATATACAGTATTATCTGGTGCTTAGTCAGAAAGTGCATTGACGCAAAAGTTTACAGATGAGGTTAAATTGAAGAAATACTCAGTACGTCCTCCCCCCCCCTTTTAGATGCCTACATATACGTAATGAGCGGATGCAGATGAGAAAGATTATGTGTCACAGACAAAAATTATATCTCACAGTAACTAAATTGATAGTTATTTTGTAACTTAGTAAAGTTAGGAAATTTGTAATCACCCGTCACTTCGTTAGTAAACGATGCTAATATACGCAGTAAGAGTCCATTTAATACGCGTACGCAAGGGGAATGCGATGTTTAGTGTAGTCAGTCATAATTGAGGTTATGCTTAGAATCCACATTATATGGCGACTAAAAGTTGCTAAAGTACGGGTTCTCGATAATAGCGGTATCATTTGAATGACTCAGACAAAACCAGCATACTTTGACGATGACGAAGGCACATCAGGACAAACTAGAACAGGAATTATTAAATATGTAGGTTTCTCACACGTAAATATTATGCATTACTATAAGTAGAATGCCTGTACATAACTGTAATTATAATGACACACGTAAGTGGCAGTTAAAAGTATTATTTGTTCGTCAATTTTTGTTTGGGAGATTATCAATCTCCAAAGCACAAAGCAATATATAAAAAATATAGATAAATTGAACAATCGATACACTTCCAGGGTCTCCACACATTTTTTTATTTTTAATTTTCCTGGTTTATTCCAGGTATTTCCCGAACTAAAATTGATTAAATTATAGATATTTTATAAGTAATATATATATATATACATGGAATAATGCACAGAACTATTAAAAGTTTTGATTAGTCTTTTTAATACTGAATTAAAACATCAAATAAACTTTTGAAACGTGATAGTAAATTTTCCTGTGCTCTGTCAATCAATTTGAAAAGTGATTCTAAAATTGATGTTATTTATAAGTGACTTTTAATTCATTTGTTAGACTGTCAAGTTTTGGTAACTATCCGCCAGCTTCATTGGCTCCCGATATAAAAGTGAAGCGTATTCAAGATAATAATTTGTTAAATTCATCGATCTATTTATATCCCTGTTCCTGATTATCTCTATAGCTTGTAACGATAGTGCTATTACAGAAACGTTTAGACCTTGACGTTTGTTTGTGTTTAATAACTTCAATAATTAATTAAGCGCTAGTTTTACTTACTTTCTAATTCCGTAATAAATAGACACATTCGTAGTAATATTTAATTAAAGAAGTTTTACTCACACCATACTTACGACTCACAGATCAATCTGTATATTTAAGTAAATATTTTTGGATTAAGATAGTTTAATCTAACCACGAATAAAGATTACAGCATATTTCGCACACAATTCAACCTGTGATAAAAAAAGAGAAGAAAAACGTTGTCTTACCATGACCATTGGTTAAAATCTCGCCATTCTCCAGCGTCAAATTCTCCACCAAGGTTGTCAGAGTTTCTTCCGGACATCGAGTTTTCTTATTAGCAAAGGAGAACCGACGTCGAAGGGCATTCATGATTTGAATCCCAATAATCAAACACGGTAATAATCCTCTTTGACAGTAAAACGCCAAAGGAATTTGTGCATTTAGTGGCAACTTGCACTGGAATCACAAGCACTCTTGTTGAACAAGTTGGAGAAAACTTGAAGTTGAACTGCGGAATACATTTGCCATACAATTCGGAGGGAATTCTAATGAAAAGACATAATATGAATAATAATCTTAATATTTACTAAGAAATATATGCTAAACTTTTCTATACACTGTTTAATTATGTACCAAGTAATAATGTGTTAGAATGTACATTATATGTTTATATAAAAAAACATTATTTGTTAAATAAAGTAACATGTATTTAACAATATATATGTATATCTGTATGAAATATCTACATATAAATAAATAAATATGGTAAGAATAGTAACAAAGATATGAAATAAAATACTATTGTTAATATTTTATTACCAAAGGAGATTCAATTTATTATAATGCTTTCACATTATTAAATAATATAAAATAAATTGGATACTAATGTAGATATACATAAAAATATCAGACAAAATAAATAATTAAATGACTAAAGATTTTAAAATTTAAATGAGCTTAAAATAACAAATATTAGTTGAAAAGTGTTATATTGATTGTTTAGTTCATAAAGTGACACAACTAAGGACTGACGAGTCTTTCTCTTAATTTATAAGGTTTACAAAACAATAGATAATTGTCTATAGGAAATCCTTGTCTATTAGTATAGATTTCATTTCAGGAAGTTGTAATTTAAGCAGTAAGTCTACAAAGCATAAATTCTTCCTACTTTTAAGAAACAGTGAATAGTAATATATACACTGAATTAATGCCCCTTTCAATTAGAAAAGTAGTCCTATAGAGATTAAAACTGCAGCCAGGAGTTTCAACAATACAATGTACTCAACATGTCTCAAATGCTTCATTGGATTTCTTAAAGAAACATTTCCAAAAATAGTCACAAGCAAAGCACTATTTAAAAAAAAAAACTAGGAAACAATATATTTTTCATTAATAGTATTTTTATCTCTTGTATTGAATATAGATGACAACACATAAAATTCAGTTTTATCTTATCAATATAGGATATTTAGAGATTATAAAAACAAGATAATTAAAATATAATACAATCGAAAATATTACTTTGTAGATAAAAAGTAAGAAATGTATTAGAAATAAAATTAATGATATACATATTACAAAAAAAGTACCTATCCCACAATAAAATCTGTTTTAATCAATTAAGATAAAGGAGATCTTTTACAAAGATTTTTTCTTAAATTTTATATAACATAATATTCAGTCTATAGTTTTATAAAAATCTAACATGCTATATATGTCTATTAGAAATATGTCATAGACAGATAATATTAGGATGGCATTAATATTCACATGGTAATTTCGAAATTTTTGTAACACACAATTACATAATAAAGTAGGATTACATAAATCAACAACAAGTGATGTATATCTATGACATCACATTTCAATTAATATATTATATAACATGTTCTTAATAAGTTCTAAAGATTAAATGTAAGGCAAATATATATTAGTTAGGTGAAAGAAATCTTTAGATGAGTATATAAATTTATTGATTATTGGTATAAAATGCAATATTACCAGCTAATGTTTAAAATGTTATGATCTGTCATATCTATATAATTTTAAGTATTTTTTTAATATTAAAAAGTTAGGATGAAGTAAAATTAACACATGCCTATTTTTATGAAACACAAGAAGAGATATGTCTGCACCAGACTGATACACATACATTAGGAAGACTTTATTAGATCTTTGTGAGTCTTACCACGGTCTGCTGCTGGAAGTGTACATATATATATATCATTTTTAAACTGACTGGATTCAATAGCTTTTAACCAGTCAGTATGATTGGCTCAATATGACAGCACAAGCAGTATACCACAATCAGGAGTACATAACCAATTTCAAACAAAAGACCTACAGGTTTTTAGGCTAGTGTGCTTGCTATCTGCTGAACTCTGTTCTCTTTGAAAAAGTATAGTTTTCTTACAGAATTCTTATACTGCTTATCAGTATATATATTTAGCAGTAATACATTTAATCTTTAGAACTTATAAACAATATTACACAATTTATTAATTTAAGCTTTTTTTCAATTTCCATGTACCTTTCTGTAGATGCATTTTACAATATGGAGTTCATCAGCAACATACAGAATATTATAACAGAGCTCTTGGTGCACTTTAACTGCTTGATAACTGGAGATCTATGTGGAGCTTATCAGTGATATATGAAGTATTGAAACAAGGCCCACCCAATTACAACTCAAATATTAAAATTGTAGTTGGCTGAAAACTTTTTGACAATTACAATTCTTAAGGAGAGCATAGTCATGCAGTTAGTGCACTAGGCTATAAACTCATAGACCTATGATTTGAAACTGGCTAAGTACTTCTGGTTGTAGTATACTGCTTTCATTGTTATTTTAAGCCAATCATACCAGCTGGTAAAAAGTTGTTGCATCCAGTCAGTTTAATGATTAAATGCATCTAGGCATATTGTTCCATAAATCTAAAAAAAATGTGGGTGGAGGGACAGTCCTTAAAATTTCTGACAAAGTCAAATTTACAATGTTTGGGGGCCACAACTCCCCCCAACCTTCCCAAACAATATGCTAATGTATATACTTCTAGTAGCAGGTGGTAAGATACACAAAAATCTAATAAAGTCTATCTAACATTGAAGGTAAAACAATATAAATATATTTGATATTTGTTAAGCATACATTTAAAACAATAAATATGAAAATTCAGAAGTTTTATATCTAAAAATAGTGTATAAGGCAAATCTATTGTTTAGCAGTTTTAAGACACCATTTTTTCATCAAAACAAAACTTTGAAAGGATAAAATGAATAAAATTTGAACATACCAACAAATGATTTGGAAGCCATATGTGTTCATTATGAAAGAATAAATTTTGAGGTTTCAAAAATAATAAATTTGTTAAATGGATGCCATTTTTCAAAATATTTTAAATATAAAGCAAAAATATATAGTAAAAGGCATTAACTTTGCTTATAAATGAAATATAAAAATTAATAATTCTATATAAAGAGTTTAAAATATTGGGACAATATATTATAATAAATATTATAAATTGAATACTAATGATTAAAGAAAGGTCATCGTTATTACTCAAGAATCTCGAGTAATAAATTTTCTTACTATTACTCGAGAATCATTCTAGAGTAATAATTTTTTTACTATTACTATTT
>JAYRBW010121024.1:0-39283 GCA_036023295.1 Invenusta paracnida
CTTATACAGCTCCCGCATTGTCTTGGAGATGCCGCAGTTCTCATCGTCGAGAAATGTGGCAAGTTGAGACTGCGCATAGTGCTCAATCCATTAAATATTTGCGCGTAAATGGTCTCTCGGTTGACTGGGGTCTGACTCGTCACCGACTAGGGGGAAGCCAATGATTTCTTGTTTGAAGACGCCTT
The DNA here is from genome assembly GCA_036023295.1 of Invenusta paracnida. Lineage (NCBI taxonomy): Eukaryota > Metazoa > Platyhelminthes > Proseriata > Coelogynoporidae > Invenusta > Invenusta paracnida. The sequence continues at coordinate 186 of JAYRBW010121024.1, forward strand.
TATTGCTTGTGTAGACCGGACTTTTGAAAAGGATAACTGACCCTGACTCGTTCACTGTGAGATTGATCATATTGATTGTTCGGTCCGACGTCTTAATGCAACGGTAGGGTCCTACTTGTAGTGAAGAAGGCATCACTGGCAGATGCTGTGGCTCTATAATAAAATTAGCTGCTGTCGTCATATTGATATAGAGAGGAGCGAGAATAGGACCGCCTAGTAGAGCAGATAGGAGCGAGAATACGACCGTCTAGCAGCGTCAAGCAAGTTGAAGGAATGAAAACGTATGCGTGTGTCTCTTAAATACTGTTCCAGCGGTCTCATTGGCTGACGCTACTTGATCCTGATTGGTGGGGAGGGAGGGGGCTTAAAACGCTCCTCCCCTACTACTAAGATGTATATTTACACACCTTGAAGAATCTGCATAATCCGTTATTAATCAACAAGTTCAGTTAAAGTAGCTCGTAGGAGAATATAACTTTAGAAATAGATCGAAACAATACGATTAATAAGCTATTCAGTCTGTATTAATTCATTACAAATTTATAACCACTAAAAAATGAAAATCAATGCATCATTTTCTAACTCGACGAAAATCAAATAGATATTCATGCACGTACATAATAATTTAATGATTTTGAAGTTTGAAATTTGGGCTTAGACTTCAAAGTAATAGTGATAGAATAAATATAAATTCGCCTGTATTCATAGAAAAATTAGGTTTTTTTAAGTATGCTGCGTCAAAATCAGTGACATTTTAAGCTATTTTAAGGCTACAGTATTTTATACCAATTTGTTCAAAAGTGGAGAGTTGGCCTCCTGGAGACTCACCTCCGTGGCTTCTTCTGATATAGCAGCAACAGCAATCCTGTAAACCACTCCACTAGAAGCCTGCGCCTAGTAGCTAAGATTCCTGCATATACCACTACCATATCTTAGAACTAATTCTGATACTGTTCAACAAATCGTTCCAGGAATCAAAAGTTCCCCAAAACTGACGGAATGGAAAGATTATTCCCCTCCTGAAGAAAAATGAAGACCTCCCTCATACAGACCAGTCTGCCTAACCTCCACCATATAGGCAAACTCTGGAAAGAATTATTAATAAAAATTGGTATTCAAATTAGAAAGTCAAACCCTCTTAACCAAGGAACAAGCGGGCTTCAGACCTAATAGAAGTACTGAAGACCAGCTTCTCAGATTAAAACAAACCATGCAAGATGGCTTCGAGAACAAAGAGAAAAGTATATACTTGTACTACTGGATTACACAAAAGCCTACGACAAAGTCTGGAGAGACTGGAAAATGCTGCAAATGGAAATGGGAATAAGCTATACAAGACCATTAAATGGATCCAACACTGGATGGTGAACAGAAAAGTCTGTGTGGAATTTGACAATGATATACTTTAGTGAAGATTTTGCAGACTTGTTTGTTGAATGTTAGCATTTGGTCGTATACGTGACCCCTTGGAAGGTAAGGTTTCTAATTACATTGAATGTTGTATTGTTGGCTTTGACTTCTGGTTGGTAGTCACTGTCTTTCGAGTCCATTGAGAAGATGGTGGACTCGCATTTCTCTGTACCATGTTGTGCTCCATTCTGTTGTTTGGTTCACTGCTGTTTGGACTTTTCTTGTCGCTTCGCCGATTCTCTTGTCTTAACTCCAGTGAGACATGTCGCCCTTGTTTCATGGTTTTGGTCTTACCTGGTTCAAATAATTCAAATAATCAGGTACTCGTAAATAGTCTGTCAGATACGTTTTCAATTTAAGTTATCTTTTTAATAAAAAATATACTTAGTCATTATTTTTGCGATTGTGTTTACGAAGTAATTAATCCATTTTTAAACATTTACTTGTATAAGTTGAATATGAATACTTTCAGAAGAAAATTATTAATAAAACGTAAATATTTTTATGGCTGTAAGTTTGCACAAATATTTTTGACATTTTAGATAATAACGAAAAAGGGGAAATTAATTGAAATGATATTAAAGTATATTTTAAGTAGGTATGTCTATAAAATATTATTTAAAAAATTAATATCTATATAGGGCATACTTTAAGTACTTTACTTAGAGTAATCCTTGTATCTATATAACTAAGGCAGCTATAATGTTATTATGTTCTCCGAATGTCAGTTACGATGGAATTGTTCTGATGGATTTATAGATTTTTTAATGATTAAAAAAACAGAAAAATACTTTCGTCGGTTCAAAAAACCTTTAATTTCCCAAAATTTTAAGCATTTATGTTTGTAAGTTTATATATAAATTATATACATACATACATATGTGGTTTACCCTGTCATAGAGTAATGATTATTTTAATTACTCTATGTAATATAAATAGACGGATATTGATCTGTCCAACAATGTTATATATTATTAGAAAACGTTAAAATATACGCCTGTCATATAATTATTACTTGGCATAGACTTGTAATATAAACTAAAATGAAATTATACCTTATGTAACAAATTGGGTATTAAATAAAATGCGACCCGTAGCCACAGTAATAATATCATTAAGCTCAAGAGTTTACTAGTTGAATTATTATAAAATGTGTTTAATTCATTTATATTTAAATCATATTTCTATGGCCGTGGTAGCCAAGTCGTCTTCAAATTAGCTAGTTCGAACCCGGTATATACTCCTGGCTTTAACAAACTGATTTGCGATGCAGTGTTAAGACAATTATCGAATAGTTAATTTAAGCCAATGACGGCTAATTGATTAAGATCAGTATATAATCCCCTATAAGTGAAATCGTAATTTACGCTTTGTTTTATTTGTGTTTCTTATAATAATAATAATAATAATAATAATAATAATAATAATAATAATAATAATAATAAATAGTAATAAAATAAACTCATGTAGTGAATTACCAATCAGAATAATCGATCTGCATTGAATCAAAAGAAATCTTTGATTAGGCACATATATTTTAATATATTTTAAATCAAATATAATGTACTTATATTCACCAGCTAATACATGTTAATGAAATATACAACAAAATAAGTTTTGTACATTATGGGTGATTAAAAAGATGTAATTTATTGTTCAAACTTAAACAAACATGACGCAGAAAAGCTAGCAATGTAGACAGAAAACGAATGCAAAAAAAGTAAAATAAAATTAGTGAGACAAGATCAAAGATTGTGTGCATATGACAATGGACAAGACAAAAAATCCTTTATAAAGATGTCAAGGCACGTGTAAAATTGCCAGGGAAATAAACCGAACTGTGTTACTGTGGCTATTAGAAACAAAACAAATTTTAATAATGGGGTGGTTAAAGAACACACTGATTAATGTTGATATGTAAATATTATTAACTTTTCAACTATATATATAATATGACTCGTCTTGCAAGTAAGATGATAATCATAATAACAGAATACACGTAGTTTATATGTAGAACTTGTCAGGTTGCCCAAAATGTAAATAATACGATACAGTATAGAGGTAGAGTTAAATATAATTAATTAATATATACACAAATGAATACAACTATATGTATATTATGTATACCTACATGTATCGATTATGATTATCGAGTAGTTGGATACTCAATAATACCGGTATCCTGGCAAATGCCACACAAACTCAATAATTTTGGTTGAATACCAATATCAAACAACCAGTTTAATACTTGCTCTGAAGGAGTTGTCCGCTGTACGTAAATATTACTGCTCCATACAGACAAAAAGGACTTTCAAAGTTCCAGAGTGGGTATTATGTACAAGAAAACACAGCATAGGAACTTATATGGGATCTTAGTTTAAAGTAATCTTATTAATGAATACAGGTGGCAAATTCTGCAGTAACACAAAAAGGTATTGGTTTTTATAGTCAGAAGTGGGATATTTGTGTAAATACAGTGAGTGGTTACAATATTTTCATTTCAAATAATAATATTGTTTACATACATACGTACGTCCTTGAAAAGATTAAAAATAAATAAATATATATCACATTTGTAACGCAAGCCATCAATTATCATGATTGCTCGTTTAGATTGCTTACAAGTTTTAGTTCACAAAAAAACATACTAAATAGAAATATTCTAAAATATACAAAACAGATTATGTAGCAGCAATACATTCGTCAAATAGACTATGCTACACAATTAAGTAATATGATATAAAATATTTGGTGTATTAAATAGCCATGAAGTGTGTAGAATTATTAATTGTGGAGACTAGTATACATCTACTATTATTACAACAGTATTTTGTCTTTGTATGGTTTCGGATCAACGTAACTGTTTATTTACAATGAATTATTTAAATAAACTTTATCTTTTAGAAGATAACTTTAGAAATAATTGTGCCATAATACTATTGGTACACAAAATTGATTCTTCAAATTAAAAATAATAGAAAACACAAGATGCGTAGAGAATAATAAAAGTAAATGTGTTCGATGTACAACATACATAGAGTAGATAATAAAGAGAAGCTCGTTTGAAAAAAAAACAGATTGTAAATATAATTAAGGTATAAAACAGCAATACAAACCGAAGAAAACGAATGAAGAGTAGAATAACACAACAATGAAAAATACAAAATAAGGTACCCCACAATAAATAAACCAACAAGTATCTAAATTATTTCATACATACAATATTTTCATATTACTAATAGATTAGTAAGTAGTAGTAAAAATAAGTAGTTATTTTAGCATGGCGCGATGTAATTTTGCCAGCCATTGAAAGTTGTACACCAAATTTATTCTGGCTAGATGATATATGTAAGAGAAAGCTAACATCAGGAGACAACTAATTGGAGACCAACTCCTGAGGACGATGACGTCATATCGACAGCCTCTTCCTGTTCATCCGGATCTTCCTCATCATCGTCTGCCTCACTCTTCAACATGACCATGAGTGCATCGTCGTCCAAGGGAGAATCAGGTCCTGAATCCCCAGTCCTGCTTTCATCCGCCTCATCGCCCAGTCCCACACCACCGCCTCTGTGACCGCCGCTACCCTTACTTCCACCACCACCACTATTTCCACGCCCCTTGAGTCCAATCAACTTCGGCACTTTGGAAATGAGTTGTACACCAGCTGAGGCCGATTTGAACCAGGATCCGCCTTGTTCCCAAGCCTGGTCTGGTGTCAAGTAGAAGGCGTCCTGAAAGCATCGATTTGATACAATAAAATGAAACATTGGAAAATAATTTTATAATCATTAATTGTTTTACATCACAATAGATTTTTATAGAAAAAAACATTTCGAAATTGAAACGTTTTGAAGTAAATTAAATTTTATGAAGGACATGTAATTTCAATAAAAAAATTAAATATATTTTTAGGGATATACTAAATATTTATTTGTCCACTATACAAGCATTACTGTTTAACATAAAAATTCATATAAAAGTAGATCGTATAATACTACATATAAAAATGTATAAGTAGTCTAATATTATATGTATATATATTATATTATATGTATTAAAATGTTTATTTTAAGATAAAATATTGTAGGTAGTTCCTAAGAAAATTAAATAGTTCTATAATTTATATTTTGCATATTTAAAAAAAGACTACCTGTAGTCCACGGGCCTCCATGGGACGCATATTGGCGTAAATACGGAAAATCTCCACACAGTCAAGAGGCAGTTGATCGGGATTGTTGGAATTGACACCCCCTTTGAAGAAGCGGGTTTCCTCGTGTGCGAAGTTTGGAGTGTACTGGAGGTAGTCCTCACCCTCCGCACTTGTCACGACCTGAAATTGGCCCCACACAAGGTTCTTGTGTCGCTGGGTTCCTCCGATGTTGAAATAGGTTCGGTTGAACAGCCACAGTGTGTTGAGTAAAGCCTGGTTGATGATTTGGGGTAAAAAAGAAGAAATATATTTTTAATGCGAATAGATTGATTTGGTAGTCCGATCAAAATATGTCAATCAGCTCTCAGAGAGTTTTAATGTTAATAGATTACGGTTCAGTGAATAAATGATAGGAAAATAGAGTATTAATTGTATTGATAAGATGTTTTTTCTCAGTCTGATCTATGTATAATAATAGATTTTAAAAGCATTTTTTGCTGTAACAAACAGATTATTTTTAAGTTACATCAAATTTTGATTAAATAGTAATTCTGGATCTAGTTAGACAACTAGTTAATGAAAATAGAATAGGTTTTCGCTGGTATCAATCATAATATTCAATTTACTCGAAACTACGTTATCTATGAATATGAAACATAAACTTCTTTATCCCACGAATAAAATTGGAAATTATATCAACGATACAATGTTTATAATGAACACCATAAGTCGTATTCAAATTTTTATTTTTATTTTATGACATGTTTCTTCTATAAGTAAAATAATAATATAAAACTAACAATATTGTTACCTAAAATTTAAAATAATACAAAATTAAATTCAAATCGACAAAAAACCTTTTATAACTATACTGTAAAAGGAGGTAATTAAGTATGGCATTGGATATAGTTAAAAAATATATGTTACAGGCTTTTTATTCAAGACACAACTGATATGTCATGAAACTTGTAGTGAACTCAAAATATTCAATGGAAGCCACTTCAGAAACACTTAAACTATCTAAAATTCTAACTACTACATATAATGTATATATATATATACCTATATGAACTACGTAGAATTTATTAAGAAAGCATAATATATAAGACTATTGATAATAATATGATGCTTAAAATCTACGACGTAATTTTAAAAGAAAAGAAATGCATAGCATGCAATAAATATCAGTCTATGACAGTCTACTTATTCTCACCACGTAAAAAATATTACCCCTATATAATATTATATAGCCTGTAAGTATTCTGCCCGTATATTACATAGTTGACTATAATTTAGTATGTACAAACATCTTACAAATATACTGTTTAATAACTTTTATTGAGTATATTAATGTAAAACATACCTATGTTTATTAGCGAATTTGGTGATTAGATTATAATCTAAATAATGAGTACCTATATCTCCATCTACCATATAAAATGACGGAAAAAATATATATTTATTATAATTAGTTTCTACCTGAGGATTGTCAGCTCCAAGAACGCCAGCTTGTATGAGCTCTTGTGTCGTCATACTCTGAGACGTCTTACTGCCTGAGCCAACAACCCGACTCATTGCTCGAAGCTCCAACAAACGTTGGTGTAAAATGGTACGAGTTGTCGCGAATGTCGTATCTTTCAACACTGACGCTGGATAATTGTGATACTGAAATAGCATATTATTTGAATTAAATAAAAGTAGTATAGTCAAAAATATACGTAAATTTAATAAATTTGCTTCGATGGTAATTTGCTGCTTACTTTTAAGTGGCGCTCTAAGGAGTGGATGAATGCTTTGAGGGATTCAGGTTCGTATTCATGCCCATCCTTCTTTCTTGCAGTAAGCACAAAATCCTGAAATGTATATGAAAAGAAGGAAAGTATTTTATAAATAAATAAATAAAATTATAATATTATAAATAAATTTTAGTAATAATGATCGAGAGAATAATAGTATAGAGTAATAATCGAGAGAGTAATAGAATAATAGAGAGTTCGATATTTGTTCCCAAGAGACACGAACAAAATTTAAAAATTAAAACTGATTGTTAATTTGATTTTCTACATTAAGTATTTAAAAAATGTTGAATAAAATACTTTCTAACTAAATCAAAATAACAATTAAAAATACCGACAATTAAAACTTGCCCACAAGAAATATTATGTTATTGTAAGAATTGGAAATTTATTCTATTGAAAAATAATAAACTATCTAAGTAAAATATTGAAGCAATAGTATGTGTATTACACTGGAAGTATTACTATTATATTAATACAATAGATCGATTAAGCAATATCCATCCAAGGCACTTAAGAATTAAATTTCACTGTCATCAACGGCATGCCTATTATGCGGCTTGTATCAATAATAAATCTCTTTATTTATTCTTTATAAATAACGCTAAAAGTTACTCATAATATCTAACCTTTTATCTCAACGTGTTTGATGCAACAAAGCATAGACAATAATTGCCTAAAACGGACTCTATGGCTCCTGACTAAGTTTACACAGGGGAAAGTAAGGTCAATACTTAGTCAATATACATAAGCGTCTTCGCAAATAAAATTTTGATAATATAGTCAAGCTTGCATATCCACACTGAAAATTATATGTTTGTCTTGACATTAAAAATAGAAGATTATCAGACATCAGAGAATAAATGGACTATAATTGCAGATGAAATCCTTGTAAATATAAAATATCTCCTGTAGAATGAATATTTGAGTCGGTACCAGATCAATTACAAATGCATGCTAAAACTGAGAGTTATAAACAATATACTTCATTAGTGAAATAACATATTAGTATATCCAAAGCACGTTTTCAATATACTCTTTCTCTAAAGCAGGAGTTACATAAAAATCATTTCATTAAGTATATATTAAAATATATACCATAGAATATAAATTTCAATATATCACAATATTCCACGCGTTAACGCGGTGAAATTGAATTGATTTAGTTAAGAATAAAAAATAAAATACGTTGAAACTAGCTGTAAAACTTTTCCCCAACAGAACAAATAATCAAGTAAACAAAATACAATTTACTCGGAGTATAGATTCCGATATATGGTTTTGAGTTTTCTTGAAAAATATATGTATAGGTATACTACACATAACAGAACAGTACATAAAATTGGACATTAAAAGTAATAACTTTGATGCAATATAAATCACAGAAAGAAAGATATTGGAACAACAAAGAACCCGTTGTGATATAAATTTGAAAGTATCGTTTTCTTGAATAATAATATAGTCTAAACCTTTGCTTTGTTAAGCTATGTAGTTTATATTTGGAACCGTGTTAGTCCATATTTGAAATCCCTATTCTTTCAAACCATGGTGGTCTATATTACGAAGTACTTCTTTATCCGGCAATCGTAAATGTAGGTCAAATGGGAATATATTTAATTGAACCTATATTAAGAGAAATTTAAATGAAAATAATTCATAAATTATATTACTAATACCATTTAATACTTTATTATTTATTAAATTTGATTTTAAACATTACAAATGGTAAAATTAACAGAATAAATCGTTGAAGCCTTAAAATTGTTATAGATCTTGAATAGTATTTGTATTACATTTTAAAAGTTAATAATAAATTGCTTTTGTAATATAAGAATAAAGTATAAATAATATTCCTAATATAATATATTTATTATTTTCATCTAAATTTTTCTTAATAAGGCAAAATTAAATATAATTCACATTTGACCTACATTTACGATTACTGGATAAATAATCTCTTTGTAATAAGTAGGCTATCACATAGTCTACTAAGTCGTTGTCACGAAAGCAGGCCCAACTCACCTGTAGATAGGCGGCCAGCTCTTCTGGGGGTAGCGTGTGTATCTCGCGCTGTTCTGACTTGACGTGGAGAAGGTACCGACGGATGACTTTGATGTCAGACTTCGTCTTTCGAAGGGTATTGTGCACAACACTGTTCTCCACCGGTCCTGTAGGACTGACACTACCGCCCACACCAGGAGATCGGCATCCGCCGTTAGCAGCGCCAGCGGCGTTATGATGAAGACTAACACCACCAGGGGGTGCGGTGGTGTTGCCAAGACGACTGCCTCCCAGTTGAGAGAGACCATTGGAGGCTGGATGAGAGGATGGCGAGACTGAAAGGTGCGAGAAAAGGGGGAAGAGGGGACTATAAAAGGAGATAAGCGTATTGAAATACCTATAGCGACAATTGCTAATAATGATTCGAGTAAGTTTAACACATCAACATGGAAATATAGCTGACGTAATGACTGTATATATCTAAAATTAGAATATCACTTTTGTATAACGTAAATCCAAGGAACATATTTTCGAGATTAATTTTGAAAAATATTACAATTATTAATTGGGCTATACTTTTTTTATTATTTGAACGATTTGTCCGATATAAATATATACTAACGAAAATGCAATGAAAATCTGATATGCTTGAATGTATGTGTATTGTGACCATAGAAATAGATATATTGTTTATATTGCAGTTAGTTATATATTGTAGTTAGTTATTCAATCTCTATGATTGTGACATACATTTCAAGATGGTCATAATATATGGTGTATATCTTAAATGGTCTTTAGTCATGTATATTATTTGTCAAAGTTTGTGATTCGTTGAGTAAGCGAGTTACATAATATATTTCACAATTGTTTTATTATAAAAGATTTGCATATCACTATACGAGTATTACATATATTGATATACATATAAATATATACAAATTTGAGTTAATCGGTATTTTTTAATAAAATTCGGTATAGAATTTTAAATTTTATTTAAAAAAATTTAAGCTCTACTTTTTCAACAATGAAGAATTAGGTTTTAAACACTCTCGGTCACAATGAACTGATTAAAATATAACGGAGGTAGTACTATATAATAAAACGAATATATTCAAATTTTCTCGATACCCTTTTAATTTACAATATCGCGCATACAATAATGTTTAGTTATGTACATAATATTATATGAAAAAATTCTTCTAAAGGGAACTGAAATAATATTTTAAAATTATATAATACCTATATTAAAAATGTCCATACGATGAAATCATTTCAATTATAATCCGTACAAAAAATATCAAAAGCAATAAATATAAGATATTTTTCTTTGTTGATAGTGAGTTTTATAATATTATACAAATACATGCATTATTTATGTATCTATTTAATATACAATCTCTGAGATAAGATCGAAGCTTAGTTTAATATTTATTAAAAATCCGATTGTAAATTTTTTGATAACATCATTTAATGCTTATACATTATCATAATAAGATATACACCCATTGACGCAATTTTTATTTTATAAAATATTAATATCATCTTTAATTATGTATAAACAATTTGAAATTATATATTGCAATATTGTGGACAGAGTTTTTTGGACATAATATATATTCAAGTAAACAATACATAACAATATATACACCCACGCCAATGATTCCAAAGAGGTATAAAATAAATATCAAACATTCATTTATAAACTACAATAATGTGGAGTATCTATACGGTAAAAAAATTAAAGAATTGTGTATCAGGAATGATGGGTCTTAAGATAACGTTAACAATAAATAATTACCATCTATATATACTTTCCCCTGGGTTAACAAAAGCACGGAAGATAAATTGCATATATGACCATTTTAAAGGACAAAAGATGCATTTTATTATTTAAAAGGAAAGCGACCCCACCTCACTTATACATAATATACTTTTTAATGGGATCTTGGAACTTGTGCTCTATTATATAACAATGTTTAATGTACAATCATTGTCATTTTGGTATAATAAATACCAGCATTTTATCGGCAACTAGCTTTTGTATTTGTTCAAGAAAACCACAATGCTAGTATAGATATTATTTAATACATTTTATATCACGATTCTGTATACAATAATTTATTATATAAGTCAGATTGGATATATTATATGTATGTATATATATATCTATCATCAATTTACATTCATATTTAATTGAATATATATTTCTATATTTAACATCTCCCGAGTCAACCGCTACAGCATATCTAAATCGTTCCATTCCTATTATCTTGGTGTATAACATGAATAGGCTTACATAAGCCGTACATTTTGCATTGAGTGCACTACACATACTTTCTATTATATATCCAATACACATATTCATATAACATATTTGAATCTTTCCTGAGGCTTACAACTTAAATAATGTTATATATTACACTGGTGAATAATAAAAAGAAGAAAGTGATAAAATAATTCTGTGCTGCGTGAGTTGTCTCATTATGCCCTCGGTTAGGCTAGTAATTATTTGATCAATTGGCTATTATGTGGAACATAATCACCATACACCCCTGCATTCGGCACATATCTTTATCCTGAATAATATAACATTAATATAATACCCATATATAACCCCTATGTGCTAAAGAGGTAGTCTGCATTCATTCACTACGAGCTGCTATAACTTATTCCTCCACCCAGCCCCCTTCACGGTCCGTACCTATATATGAACATAATATTGTCGATGTAAAAGTAGTCGAAGTCGTATCTTCCCTATTCTATAACTACCTTCTCAATACAATATATAATAGTAAGAATAACTAACTATCCTATGGCTATAACAGAAGGTGTAGTAATGCGGAAAATACAGACTTTTGTTCATCACGTAGACTGTAAAACAAGTCGGTTATAAAGGATCCGGTTGTTATATTATATATTCTACCGAAGCAATAACTAGCTATAGTATATCTTATACTTCAATTTATATGCCATATTATGATATTAATAACACAAACTATAGTTACATTTAAGACTGCAGTCAGTTGCAAGTTATGATTTTTTTCATTTACTCATCAACGTTAAGCTTTGCCAAAAATTATTAATTGAATTAATTAACTAATGAAATTTGGTTTTTCAAGGTATTTTATTCAATGTTTGACATTTATTATTACGTTAATTAAATACCACACCGACTCAACCGAGATTTAAGATAGCATTGTTTACAAAAAGTATCAGAATAATATTAATATTAAACGAAAATTGAACAAAATGCTTGTACTTATCAAGAAAGAAAAATATCCACTTGATTTTTTAAATAATTTTTGATTTTATAAATAGATATATTATGATCTTCGTTAATGTAAGATGTTTGGTGCATACAATATTCATTTTAGTCACATCGATAAAGAAATTATAAGAAAACATTTGGGTGGATAGTAGAAAGTATAAGAGAATATAAATATAGGTGACTAAGCATATTATATCATTATGAGGGTGTAATTTATACACTCAGGCGCATTATTTTGTGTCGATTTATAATAGATGATATTGATTATTTGACCTCCATAGTAAATTAACAAACAAATCTATGATACGATAAAGATACTGTGAAGTGACGTGACGTGACGTGACACCTTTAATACATACACAGTATATATATATATATAAAAATGGATAACAATTATTGTAAAATATAACTACATAAGTAAAATTCCATATTGGCATTTCAATTTTATAATTCAACAATTTTGCACGTGATATTATACAGTATATTGACAGTATAGCTCACGTCTTACATTACGTTTGTTTTATTTTATTATCAAAACTTATTATTACACTCGTTATCATGACGTGTGCATAATATATATATATATGCATTTAAGATATGTAAGAAAGAAAGAAAGGGCCGTAATAAGTTATTAAGTGTGAGCCTACAGAGGTTTGACCTTTGCTATACATATTTTATCAAAAATGTATCTAAAAGTTGTACCTGATTTTTATCATATAATATACGATGTGTAAATTAATATTTATATTATTATGACAGGGTTTGCAGCCTTTGAAATAATATAGGTGTAATCTTGATATAATAACATAAAAGGTTTATAGACAGCGACATTGACATAGTCATATTTATATTTTGAGGCATCGTAATAACAGTCAGTCACAGCTGAGTCGTGGTGCTAAGTAATCTATCCAAATATGTAGTTAGATTGATATAAAAAGTATGTCTTTAATGCACCTTCGGTTACAGGCTAGACAGACTAATGCGGACTGCAGAAACCTTTATAGTGTCTTGATATATACCCAAACAAGAATGAACACAGCCTGCAAAACTATATACATAAGTCAACGGACGGCTTTCTTAATATCAGATAACAATAAAAATTGCTAGATAATGAATCAAATATAGTGCCAGTAGGGAATGTGTACATATTTACGTATTGTTAAATATTGTTAAGTTGAAATGATAGTATAATATAATCGAGATTATTAAATATACAGCGTAGGTCGCACAGCCTCTTACTAGATATCCATAGTAATAATGTACTCAATTTTATTACAATATATAAGCTGGGGGTTCGGTTGGTTATTCAACATCAACTATATAATATAATAATCTGCAGGTTTTGTCACTGATATGTATAAGACGCACAAAGAAAATAACAAGCCCATATAAACGGCGTAGTTCAATATGAAAATGTTGCCAATACATATTACACCATAGGCCTTAATGTAACCAAATATAACTTAACTGAAGTTGGGCCTTCATAATATAATAACAATATTACCTGAATGTTTCTTTTTATAAATCACTGATATTATACAACTAGGGGATATCAACTGCACAGCCCTCGAGTGAGGTTTACTATTAACTGATTATTTATATTCGACAATATATTCCTATATAACGAGAAAAGGAGAAGGACATAAGATTATTATTGAGTGTGCGTCGTTCCGGATATATGTAATATATATTTTTTCAGAGATCAATATCTTATATTCAGGAAATAACCATTTGTATCGAGTTTGTATAGCGCTGTCTGTTCCAAAGACACCGTTTCAAACCATGTTATATTAGTAGTAGTGATATTAAATGTACATGTTTTAGAAATATATATATATTTGAGAGCAACGAATTCTAATGCATGATATACTCCCCCACTCGTATAACTATACTCTACGCAACACACAGCTCCCCCATATCGCTTATAGAACCCATTATAGATATAAAACGATATATGTATATATATATTATTAAGAGCAAAAAATACACGTATAAAGTCGTCCAGTATACATTTTATTAAAGATAACGCACCCTTTATTCTCGCTTGATTTTTATATCATCGGGGACAGTGGAATTTTAGAAGAGGGAGATATATAAGGGAAACTACTGAGAGTGACAGCAAGCAAAACGAAGACCACGTCTTAATTAGGAAATATTAAAAGCAGACTCCTCTAAAATCCCTCCCTGGCAATATACCATCTGATATGATGTCAGTGCGTGTGACAGAAAGCCTCATTTTAATATGTACATATATGTAGATGGGAGGGATGATGCAAGTTAGTATAGGTATGTAATTATAATTGTATACTTTCTGAACGCAGAAGTTGTGCAGACCATAATAATATGTAATATAAGATAACAATTTGAAGACAGAAATACATTAGTTTTAAGTGATTTTGACTTGTTAAGAATATGTAAATTTGTCCCATTTTACGTATATATTTACGGTTGTAAGCAGTGGGTAGTAATGGAAACTAATAAAAAATAACCATTTAAAAAATATTATACCCATCCATCTTTTTTTGCAATATTGCTTGCTCGTACAAAAAAATAATTTCCATACAAGGATGCTTAATATATATATATAATATGAAAATCATGCAACATAAGCGGAGTTTCATGTATAAAATTGTGTTAATATAGGATAAAAATATTATCATCAATTAAAATAAACAAATAAGTGTCAAATATAGGATACTTTATATGCCAAAAAAACATTTTTGTTAATTATTTCCAAAATATTGAAGAATCGGGGAAAAAATTGCTAATGGTTTTTATTAAAATATCCCATATACATACTTTTTATTCTAAGAATAAATAGACAAAAAATCAGTGTCATGTAACTTTTAATATGCAATAAAACTTTTTCAATCTTTCATAAAAATACCATCCATAAAACATTATGCATATTATCATGGAAACATTTAACATAATAAATTACATCTCACGCATACAGAGGTGGAATTAGTAGCATTAAAATGAAATAAAACCAAAAATATAATTTACCTATATCAGCAAATTGTTACAAGTAATGGGCTTTATTATATACGCAAGTTATATATATAATGTTCAAGTCAACAAAAATTAAAAAACATAATTTCCCTTATAAAACGAATAATGTATTAGAACTTATGTAATATATTATATGAAAGCCATTAATTAAATGAGCACAAAGCGAAATGTTGTTTTCTAAGGCAAAAGGGGGTGGAACATATTTAATTAGGTAAAGCCCCGCTAAATATTCATAATTCTATAATACCGACATTGTATCCTCATTAATCGTGCTGAGAATCAAAATACGGTACTCTCTTCTTCAGTATTATCAATTCAAAGGTTTATATCCCAGATATATATATTTGTCGAATGTTCAATGTATTTAATACGTTTAGGTAGGTGTGCAATGATAAACAGGCGAGTGTATCAAAGCGAGGATTTCTGAGTGTGCTTTTCTACTCAATATGTCAAATGTTACCAGATTGTAACATGTCTGTATAAACGGTGGGCTCCTACATATTATTAGTGGCCTAAATGGAACGTGGTCATTGCACGCGAAATCTGCCTGTACGTGTTTTCCTACGACATGAAAACTCGATTGCAACATCTAGTCAATTCAGCTATATATAAATTATATAATATTATCATTTGCAGACAGTCGGTCCCATTTTTGCAGTGTCATTTAAAATAGTGAAATTGGGCAGATATTATAACAAAGCCTCAACTACATATACATTCTGTAGGTAGGTTTGATATTCGAGATAAGTCAATACGGCGAACTTCCTTTTCTAAGTGAGTAAAGTTGATACATTGTGACTATAAAATACGCCGATATATTATTACCTAGTTTGGTCAGTTTTCCATGAAGTAATATATCTTTTTTCCAAGGAAGTAATAATATTAAATGTTTTTGGTCCTATAACTAAGGCACAGGAAATCAAATAAATTTAACTGTATTATATCAATATAGACGTGCGTGTATAGTACATGTAGGTATATTTGTCGCTTTTATTATAATAAATAATCATTAATATATGTAACACATTTATAATGAAAACTGATTTAACCGGCAATTTTTTTCTATTAAGTCAAAAATACAATTTGACCTAAAAAGAAACCAATATACCTACATATATTAGGATGTAAGAATTTAAATATATAGGTACGCATGACACGGTTAAAAATATATTTAAAAAGCTACAATCAACTTTACACACAGTTTTAGAAACCATTAGTATTTTGATGTACCATTTATATTATATAACACAAAATCAAAATATTGCATTATACACAGTAATTAGGCTTATACTTTTAAAAAGAAGTTTTATTAACGAAATATATTATTTTGACTATAAACTATACTGTAATATCTCAAATTATATACTTAAATTTACACAATAATTGTACAATAATTATTACAACCTTTAAAAGGTATTAAGAAAATATTATTGTATAGGTACTTTACTATATACATAATATATACAGTGAGTTAATATGAAATATATATTTAGGTATATTATTATCATATTGATTTAATAGCTGCGACACTAATGTGTCCGTATATAATAATATTAGTATTCGATTTATAATATATTAAAAGATTTTGAGAACAAATTCCATTCCTATAACGACAAACGAATTAAGAAAAATAGAAAATATTAAAGTTACAAAACTATTAATTCATTCATTTTGTGCATATTTCATATTAAGAAGAATAGGCAGTTTACAAATGAAATATTCCCACATCTCGCTAAATATTTACCTAATTTTAAAGTTATGCCTCAGTATTTTACAGTTTTTCCAAACTTATTATATTTGCATATAAAATGTCTTTTCATCTTAAAATCAGGCATACATGCGTATATATATAGTGATTCCCCAAATATCTTATATTTACTTATTTTAAAATATTTGCAACTCATACGCATATATGCATATATTATGTATAAATATATACAGTGCCGCTCATTAAAAACTCTTATAAAATGCATTTTTCTGAAATAACAAGAAGATTATAAAAATTGTGTAGGATGAGATTTTACTTTATTATTATTATTCAATATTTATATAGATGATGTAGGCATTACAAAAGTGAATCAATCATAAGTAGAGAAGTTATAGAACGTTATTATTGTATATACAAGAAGTATAATTTTTTTTGGTTTATACACTGCAGCTTTTTTTAATTAGCAGTGCTATATATATATATCACGCGTATAATTTTATATTAATAATTATATATAATGGTATCGTAATGCAATAAAGTATTATTTTAAAAGTTAGTGAAACGTTTACACCTAACTAAATTCAATGATAATTGTATTTTTCCGCTTGACTTTTAGCGAAAGACACTTTCACCAAAGAAGATTTACACATGGCAAACTTTCTTGTTATTATATCAATATGCATTATATGTAGTATAATGAGATTATGAAGTAATATTAAAAAACTATAATATATAATATAATATAACATATTATATATATATAATAAGTTTTCATAGGTTTAACGCACTTAAATCTCCGCAGCATAACTTTGAATATTTTTATTTTATACATAATATTATATACGAGTATTATAATAACGCTTGAAAATAAATAATCTTTGAAGGTTAATTAATTATTTCGTATAAATAGGTATATAGTTATATATTAAATATCCGACGGCATAGGGTGTGAGATTATAACATAAAACAAGAATAACAAAGAATGAAACACATGTACGACTGAGCTTTGCTGAAGAATCTTTGTTATAAAGACACCTTCGGGAAGATCGACATACAATTTTATATAATTTTCTAAAAACAAGCTAATATTATATTTTATAACTTTATATTATTATGTATATAAAACATTATTCAGCACAGTTAGGATAGACAGCCAGATATATTGAATGTGTAAATATGAATATCATTTTATTTACAACTGCGCCTAGCTGTCAATACGGATGATAAATTATAAGAAGCTGAGATAATCCCCTTTAATACTTTTCTAATCCAAAAATAGACAGACAGGACGTGCAAGGAAATTGCAGCATATTTTCTATATTAACTTAATGCCATTTTACTGATTATATTATATCTCCCCTCCCTCCATAGTATAACTAGAACTGGTAACTTATACTAACGATAATTTGTGATATTACCTAAATATGTGTATAATAATGCATTCTGAGCTGAGTTATATATAAGAATAAAATATAAGGAAACTAAAAAATCTACTACAAGCTGTACATTTTTTCCATATATAATATAAGATATCGATATATCTCTTCTGTTGAAATTTATATAGTCAGTCAAAAAAACCTTTAAAATTCTAAGATATCAATTATCCCACTTCAGTTTCTACTAACTAACACGTACATAATATAAAATTAATCCTATATTCCACAAATTATTATACATACTGGGTGTTATTATCACGCTGTCTTATTCTACATTATTATTATATAGCTGAATTTCACATAAATTTTTACGTACTACAATTTTTAAATGAAATAACTGTCTACATATATTATAAGAAGTTCCATGTGTAATGCTGCCGTATTAAAAAACGCACACAAAATATAATTATGCATTATTGTTCTTCAATAGCATCACAAAGATGCTGGCAGCTGTTATTTTGATATCTGCACGCTAAACCTCAATTTGTCATACTAATTAATTAGGCAAATTATGTAGTTATTAATTAGACTAATTAATCTACTAGTAGAAAATATAATTTTCATTCATTTAAGCCGTTTTTTGGTGACTAACTTGTAACTACAGTTATCATAGAAATGTAAATTAAATATATCTCTCGTGGTATTCAATTCATAGAGTGCAAACTGCGTACATATTATATAATAATGTATTCTAATTATGTAGAAGCCTAAAAACTGGACTCTGCATTATAGGTATAATTTTATTCTAATATACACAGTTATAATCAAGAGAAGGGACAGTAGGTACATATATATAGACATAAACGTAATTTGGGGTGAGACATAAAAGTTAATTCCTAATTACAAAACCATTGACCAAAGAAATAATATGTAACCTGCATAAGATATCAAAAATATTATCCATAAACCTTCGTTCGTATATAATTAGCTATCTGTTAGTATACTATAGAGAAAACACCTTTGGTAATATATTTTACACCATTCATTCTTGCTGAATATAATCATCATGGACTGTAATGATAACACATAATGATATATCAAAACCTATTTTGATGACGAATAAGTTAATTTACATTACACACATGACAAAAAACAGTTGTCGAATAAGTTAGCTGGAATATATTATATATACTTTAAAGGCATCAAATGTATATTATTATAAATATCGTAATGACGAAACCGCTCATTATAGTAATTCGTCAGATAATAATATGATGCAGGTTTAATGTTCTAATTAATTATTTTTAATGAAAACGTTATCGAAATGAAAATGTAAGATGATAGCTTTACAGTGCCAACGGTTAGCAGAAAACAGGTGATTATTTGTCTATCTTCTAATATTTAAATATGTTTTCTATCAGGGAGTAAAAGCACATGAATCAATAAAAATAACGTTTTATCGAGATGTATTATAAGTTACAGTTTATAAATAAAACAATTATTAGTTACATCGGTATACTATTTAAATATGAGTTTAGTTAAATTTACATATTTAATTAAAACACAATACATAAAATAATACTCAATCAAAAAATAGTAAATGGGCAGCGCTAAAACATTTTACGAATGATTTGTTTTTTAACCACCTTTAAAAACCAGCCAAAATATTATCAGAAACTGATAAATGTTAGGTATAATCTTAATATTTTAAAGAATTTTGTTTAAGGATTTCAGATTATTACATGTTGTAATAAATAAATCTATAAACCCCAATTAAGAAGCAACCATTTCATGAGATCTATATTGTGAAGATCTAAATGCACGAGTGTATTGAATTGAAATTCGATAACCAGCAAAAACTATTAGAATATATGCTATAAACTCAAATATAAATAAAATTGTGATTTATATATAATTTTGTATAATTTATATAAAATGTTTCCAGTCTGTCTGATCGTGTACCTAGATTATTTAATGCAGTAATAGCAATCAGGGTTCATCATATTTTGTCAGGAAAAATTCATAGGTTTTTCAAGAATTTTTGATGGAAAAATTCAAATTATAAAAAACTTGTTCTAGCAAAACTTAAAACGTTCTTTTTGTGTATTTTTCAACGAGAAGGAAAACAACGACAAAAATTCACATTAATTAACACATTATTTTTCTCGTTAAAAGTACATATTATTATAAACATCGTAACAATATGGTAAAATATGTAGATAACTCACTGTTGAGGTGCCCCTCGTGGATCCGCAACCTTTTGGACTCAGGTGGCGAAAGATCATCACCCGTCGGTGGCTGTGGCGGTGCTACCATCTTACTCAGATGAGCAAGATGCAGGGGCGACACCTTACTACTGTCCGCGGCCGCAGCTTGCATTATCGCCGCCTGGAGCTGGTGAAGAGCAGGCGGGATACCAGTGGCCGCTGCAGCAGCTGCAACAGCGGCTACGCTGGCAGGATCCCCGGCGGATCCGTTACCTGCGGCAGGGTGAACAGTCATGTGAGTCTCAAGTTGGCGCGAAGTGCGAAAAACGGCCTGACAGATGCTACATGGGTGGAGACCATTGCTACCGCCGACTATAGCCGCCGATGAGGTCAGTGGGGCTGAGCCCCAGTTGTGCGCCTGCTGCACGAGACCGGAGCTTGTGAGAGAGGCAGGCCCGCCAAAACCTGCAGTGCAGCCGAAAATGATAAGTTGTCAATAAGGTATTGAGCAGATATTGATTTTAGATACTAATATAATCATTGATGTAGGTCTAAATGAGCCAATTTTCAATTTTAATTCTTTATTGACATTTTTAGATAAAATTAATTTATAGAATATCTAAAAATCTGCGTCAAATTTACGCCAAGAATGTTTTGTATTAGTAGTTTCAAACAAGGTATACCTATGCTACATTAACGAGAAATGTTTAAATCGAGTTTAGTTACCTAATTAGCATGGATAATAATTATCAAAATTAATGCTAAAATACAGTATATTCTAATAAATTCTCTCTATATATTGATTTATTCTGTAAAATTGAGTAGATAATTAAAAGAAAGCGCTTTCTTTGTTATAACAATTATTATTAGTATATAACTAGGTATTAATATAACAACGATTAAACCGGTTAAAAACGGATTACATAATTAAAAAGATTAAAATGTTTAGTAAAAACTAGACGTATATCAATAATATAATATAAATTAAATGTACAACTTCATATATGTATAGTTAAAAATCCTTTACTATTTAGAATTTTACTGGAAAAGTAAATTGTGCCAATCTATTTGAAAAATGGTGTAAGTATATATACGTATATTGTTTGAATTAATTTCACTTTGGATATCTATTACCTATATATACAGTGGCGCACACACGGGGGGGCGGACGCCACCACCCCCTCCCCCATGGATTTTGGCACCCTTGTATAAATTTTAAAAATATAATTAGTTTGGCGCCCCTTTTTCAGAAAAACGCTCCACCCATTACAAATTCCTGAATGCGCCACTGATATATATATATATCTTTTTAAAAGATATTTTACATATATTTTGAGAAAAGTATCTCACATATGCAATGTGTATATCTTATTTAATTTTTTAGTAAAGTGCTCAAACATTTTTACGTATTATATTATTAGTAAAAGTTAACAAGCACAATGAATAATTACTCATTAAGTATGATACCAAAACAGTGTGGGAATGTATATATTGTATTATAATAGTTTCCAAGAGTCAACTTACTATAATGTTATGCGTATAAAAGATATATAGTTAACAATAATTTAAATAAGTTGGTAATAAAAAAAAGTTTGCTATAAAAATAACTCAAGGCTATATAATCATAATAATAATATGAGCAATCCAGTTACTATACTTATGATCTTAAAGTGTATAACTGAAATCAAATGATTGTTTTATTCTGTAATTAAATTGAATATATTGACTAGTGCGTTTGCATAAAAATCTATATAACAATTTATATAAACTAAAAACAATGGTTTTATACAACCACAATGTAATGAGTCGAGTTCTTATTAGAATAAAAATATACTATATATGGAATATAACAACAATAAATATATTTTAGGCTTCAGTTTTAATGCCTACTAAATATGTAATAAAAAAGTAAATATAAAAATCGAAAATTCAATTAATATGGTAACACTTCTAAGAGTATAATACAAGAAACACAATATTATATAAATAAGCACAAACATATATATATACACATGTAATCTTCCTGTAGGTATATAACATTAATAACAATAAAAAGGTTAAAAGAAATATAATAGAGAACTCAACAAATTATAATTAATAACCAAATTAGTGACTGTAACTAATTTATATTAGTTTATTGTTGGATTTTAGTTTATAGTTTAAATAGGGATATCTATAGAGCAATAAAATCTTTCCATAATTTAAATAGATTAACCAGGTTACTGTAATATTTAAAGTTAGAGTTTTCTTAAAAATAAAATAAAGGACATTCTAATAAATATTGAATAAAATCGGTAATATGTAACAATTCAATGATATGCACAATCTTGGCTAAAAGCCAAAGAACACAAATTAATGTATATAATATTTAAAAATTATTTATATAAAAATTTTACGTGGCCTTGTAAAGGTCACTTGACTAATTAAGTTGATGATTTTGAACATTTATACAATTAAATTTTAAAGAACTTATTTGTAACGCAACATATTTATCTATGTATTTATAAATGAGTGTAATGTGTGTGTGAGTTGACTTTGTTTTTGTATAATTCGAATGATATTACACCTGGGATTGACATGACAAGGTCAGATTTCTCGATTTCGATTTAATTTAAAGTGTGGATTTATTTTATTTTTAATCACTAATACTACAGCAATCACCGGGTGAATAGGATTCATTACGTTGAAGTAAATGAATGACTAACTCATTTTTGCAGATTTAAATGGACCAATATACAACAGAATAATACGTTGGATCAGTATGGTGACGCAATATATCTTGCACATAACAATGGATCAGGACAACTTTATTAGGTTACTATTTATATTATATGTTGGAATTTATGTATATTTTATTATAATAAATTCACACTTAGTATGATAGCTCAGTAATGATTATTTTCAAAACATTATTTATTGTATTTACTATAATATGCTGTGGAATATAATAAGACGTTTGTCTCTAGACTATGTTGCGTCAAATACTACTCTTCCACTCGACAAAATATGCTTGAGCATTTAGAAACTTTTCTTTGTAAAAAAATAGTACGCTAAAATTGAAAACGTAAAAGAAATAAAAAAAAAGCTAATGCCATCACGACATTTTCGGTTGCAGTACCATTGTAATCAAATCAAATTCAGTACGTAAAGTCAAGTGTTTTCCATTTTTTTACTAGAAATTATCTATATATAAAACATTTTTGCGAGCGTTTACTTGGAATCTTATACAAAAGAAACAAAGGTTCTACGTACATTGAGAGAGTGCCATAGAGGTGGGCTGGAAACCAAGTCCTGTGGGTGTCTGCCCCCCTCCCGAAGAGAAGTGATGCGATGGAGGTGATCGAGTTCTTGAAGCCCCACCCCCGCCTGCCAACTCATGTGAATGGGCGTGTTGAAGATGGCTGACAAGTTCATCGGCACCCCCCATGCAGATAACCTTGCACACGGGACAAGCGATGGGTTGACTGAAAAGGAATCGATGTGAGGAGGCCACGTGGCCTCCCGGAGGTGTGGCGTGGACTGGAGTGGGAGCGGCTGGCTGTCCCGATAAACCGCTGATATTGTTATTGTTATTGTTGGTTGTCAGGTTACCGGGTTTACCAGGGCTGAGGGAGTGAGTGCCGTTACGCATCGAGAGTGGTTTGATCACCTCTTGTTGTTCCAGGATATTCACCTGAGAAAATAAAAACAATATCGATTGAACATTAAAATTTATATAGTTTTTTTTAGTAACACTACTCGTATGACTTTAAGTAGTAAGCAAGTAATTTTGTTAAAATTATAAATATTTTACGGGTTTTTACGTAAGATAAAATTGATTAATTAAAATATATATTCAATATTATAATATATATATGTACATACATATAATTAATACATTTTTTATAAATATTTTTATTGAGATTTGAAAATAATAAAGTTAATAGTCAAATATACTTATCACTTATAAAAACTAACCGTCATAAATTTTAATAAAATAGTGAATATGGATTTTAAAAAAATGAATGGTATATAAAATAATGCCATATATCATATGAAAATTCTACAGTTATTTGACATTTTTTTATCAGTGCAAATAATATGAAGCATTTGGTAACTTAACAATTGTTACGATATAATTGTGTACATATTACAACGCAGGAAGAGTTCAGAAAATAAATCAGAAGCAGAAAATATTCAAAGGACCGTATTAATCTGAGTCTCATCACGAATTAATACTATTATTGTTTAAATTCAAAGTTTCTCGCCATAATAATGTAAAATTGTTCCTTTATATAGCAGACAAGACACAACTACGATATATTCCTATTTTATATATTATCTATATCTCAGATCCAAGCTCAGAGACCACTAACAGTAACAATAATAATATAACCCAGGTTTTTCAACATCAACACATCTCACGGAATCTCCCCTGTCTGACGACTGCAGACTCAACATTCCAAATATTAAATAATTCTCTGTTAATAAAATGCAATAATTAATTGGGAGCAGATATCGTCAGGTAGAATGGAAGAAAGGCAGCAGTGAGAACCCTCGGAAGTAAGGTCCAATGAAGCATTTTCTACGTAGAGAATGCCACATCCTGGCGTGTTAATTGTGCTGGTCTTCACTCTTGGACCCAGTTATCCAAAAACGGAACACGATAGTATACTGATGGATATTGAAGGCAACCTACCCATCAGTCAGTTAGAGAAGTTGATTTAAATGAGAGAACGGGAGAAAGAAGTACAGAAATATAGCGAGTGCCTATGCTCCCTCCCCCCTTTTTTATCTCAAGTTGGAGTGTTGCGCGGTCATTGAGCGATGACAACTACTAACACACAATCGTTATGATGACTATATTATTGACTCGAGGTTCATACAAAATGAGGGATTGATTTTCCGCATTAATAGGCCACCTTAACTTGGGTTTACAAGATGTTCAAGGGAGCGTTATGTCACACAAGATATATATTCAAGTATATCGGATTTATTCTAAGTTCAACCGGTTAATGTTGATGGTCCTGTTTACAATCCGGCTTGCAATAAATGAACACAAAATCCCACTATAATGATATTATTATCCTGACGCACGCTGAGCGGATTTAATTGTCAAACTTTCCTACATGAGTATATTTATACGCATCAACAAATAATGTTATATTATAATATAGTTTTGTTTAAATAAATTTGTGTATTTATAAATATTTAATGTGAATTGTTGCATTGTGATTTATACATAAACTTATGATTATTTTATTATAGAACCGATATATAAAGTATAAATGAAGTAGGTAATATATAGATAAGAAAAATAAGTATGGATTGAAGGGTTCTCATATCAAAGGAATTGCCGGTTACTGCACACTGCAAAATCAAGCGTATAATGTATTTGATAACTTAACTTTACTGTCTTTCAAGTTATAATATTTCAAATAAGTGCATTTAATTAATTTACGTATTTTATAATTTATTTATAAGCCTATATATGTAAAATGTACACGTGTATAAACATTTTATCCCAAATATATATAGCAATTCATAGAACCTGAATTATTGCAGTAAAATATTCACTATATATGTTATAGTACCTATAAAATTTCTGTATAAAACAAGTTACACAGATATAATATTTCTTAGTTAAGTTATAATATAAAATTATATTGCTTGTTAATCGTATTAATATATCAGAAGTTAAATTGCCTTTTATATGTACACATATGTACACATAATCATGATATATAATATACAGAAGTAACTAACTTTCTATTCTTTTGGAGATGAGAGTAGACAGTAAAATAAGGATGAGAAAGTGATGAAATATTTGTCAGTTCTCCCTTTTGTCCTGCTTGCTTTTGGGGGAGGGGTGGAGTTATAGCTGTTTAGAGCACACACAAAGTTTTGAATTGAGACTGAGCTAACTCGGGGAGGATACATACATACATCCTACATATACAGGTAGTATATTATGTGCAATTGAGCGTCATTCTCATTTGCAAACAAACCCAAGGCAGCAAATCACTCTACCTGTCAGATAAATAATGGAATATTTTATCACCCTGTAAAGACAGGTGACATTATATAATATATTATTAGCGCCATGGTTATGGAATATAATATGTATAATATATAATACAAACATATATATGTAAGTCGTCCGCTTATATCACTAAAATATTTCTTCAAAATATACCCACAATGCATTATTATATTGTGTGTATTTTTTTAAATAAAGTGTGAGTTGATGAAGTTTTGTACATATCACCAGGTGTTCATATACATAACTACTCGTACAATAAAAATGATACCGTATAGAGGCAGAGCATAAAAGAGTATGTAATACATTATTAACACATCTTACACCCAATTCTTGTCAGTCGGATGCATTGCTCCATTGCCTCTATGATTGATAGATTCAAATCTTGCATTACAATCTCAGCATTCATTTCTACTTTTTATTATATTATATAGTTAACAAGCCGATGAAAAGATATAACCGCCCCTCTAGATTCTGAATAATGTATCATATTTTATACGTGTGTGTGGAAACAGTAATATATATCGTATGTTGGCTATACATCGATAGACCTTAACATCTTCGTGACACCATAAGTGTGTAAGCTGGGCTTAATATTATTATTAATGTATAATACAGGCGTAAACCTATATCGCCACTTATTATTCTAACTAACTAATTTATACATATACATATATATTACAACTGTTACTAGAATACATATATGCTGATTCTGATAATAACAAGCCGTGCAATCTTTCTTTCATTGAGTATTATATTGAGTAAGTAAGTGGTACCTAAATAATATCTTAACCCAGCCCAAGTGTTTTATCAGAAGGCACACATAAAATAATATATTTAAGCGAGAAAGACTCCCTATATATAATGTTGGAGATAATTAGACATTGAGAGAAAGGGTGTTTTTAAATGTAAAGCTAAATAGTATTTTATAAAATATATATAATATATATATACTTGGTTATAAAGGTGTGTGACATCTCAAGAAATTAGAGCCATCTTCGATATGGCCTAATCGACAATGACCACTTTGCATATCACTCAACCGAGCAAAATTGCTGGATGATACAGAAAATATAACACTGAATATGTCTGTATAATATTTAATGCGAGTCGCACGTACGATTTATACATATATAGCAACGTGTATGCGCTTTCATTATAATTAAATATCAAGCGCTTGACACAAATAATAAATATAACCCCATTACATATTATATACTAAGTAAACAGAAACTTGTTGAGAGGTCAGTTCTAACTGAAGATATCAATTATTGGCACTATAAAGCCTTCTGTATTATTATTATAAAGACGTCTGGACTGAATATGTATAAATGTGTAGCTAAAGAATATGATGACGAGTGACAATAAATATAATTGATGATAAATATAAAAACTTGACCATCTTTTCCGATGTTGATTAGAAAAGCTTTTAACCAACTAAACTTAACCGTTTAAAGCTAAATATTCATAACAGCAACTAAAGTTCAAACATATTATACTATGATATTGTATTATAAATGCACGAAAACGTCGCTATTAGTTACCTGCCATGTAAATATTAAGTAAACTATTATAAGACAATTAAAAAAAAAGTTATAAGTCGTATTTTATAAAAATGAAAGTTTTAAAATTGTTAGTTTAATAACATATTCACATCGTTTTGTTAGATATTCTATAAAATACTGACTTACAAAAGTATTTAAGAAAAATAATTGAAAACAATAAAAATGAAGTATAAAATAATACTCTAAGCACATATTTGAATATATTACAATGCATGTTATTATTATTTTCGTATACCTATTAAATTTATACAGCGATATTACAAAAAGTCGGATTCACAAAAGGCCTCAAATATGTCAGTCAAACTTTAAATTTTTAATAATAAGAAATTTACTTCAACAATTAAATCTTTGGGTATATAACATAACATAACATCACATCAGATAATAGTTCTATCTATATTTGGAAACGAGACATCTTATATAGAATAAGTACCCCTTTACACGCATATCTCTACTTTGTGGCATCTATAGATAACATGGATAAGAAGAAAACGGTCTATTATACACGCTCCTTCTCTTTACCTCTGCCTTCAAATTTTGTATCAAAGGAAACTTTTTCCATTCTTTTTTATTGTGTATGTTGAGACAATTAGCGGCTTATTAGTGTTTGAACAGAAAGGAGGTTGATTTCGTTGGTGAGCCCTCCCAAATTGCAATTTACTGTACGTACAAGTATACACAATATATGGGCGGAGGAAAGATTCCACTTTATAGCACAATATCTCCCTATAGATTAAATATCGTGGGATATTGAAATGTGGGCTCACAAAGTTGTCAGTATGAACTTGGCAGACGTCGATCAAGTCAACAATATTATACGAGTAGTATTCTTTTAGCACACGGTTTATAATAATATTGTATAATACGGACAGCAGCTTATACGTTATACAGATAATATAATATACATATATAAGAAGTCCTGAAACATAGCGGTAAATTTTCTGAGATGACAAACGATTATAGATGGGCTCTTATTACTGAAATGTTTAGATATTTTATAATTATTATAATATTCAGGTAAATAACTTTCATTATAACTCAGCTATATATATGTATATAATTTATTATGAAGTGTGAGGGAATGGTTAATGCTGAAGAGTTAAACTGTATAATATAACAAACTTTTGATTAAAGCAGCCATACAAAACAAAAAAGTAGAGAAAGCGCTATTGTTACCCGAGACGGATAATTTAAAAGAATGGATGGAAAAAATAGAATTAAACAATATATCTTTGCAACTTTGTATAAAATACAATGCCTATCATATTATCATATACCTATACCTTTTATTTAAAAAAGACTAACATGGGGAGACTCCTCAGAATATACATACTCCGTCTTAATTTCATAATCAGTAACAAACATTGTCAGAGAAAATATTAAAAATATTTTTTTATTTTCTTCATTCCTTTTATTCTCCCGCGTTAGTAAGCTATCCATATATATGTATATATATCTGCGTTTTAAGTATGTTTTATATAATATGAAATAATATACTGATGTGACATCGGAAAGGAGGGAATTTTCATCCAAGTAAACATACTAAATTATTATATACAAAGACAGACAATAGTAGCAGTTTGTTCTAATAATTAAATATGTTTATAGGTATATTATTATAGAACAGAGGACTTATCAGTAAAAATATATGATTAGGTAGTAAACTGAATTGATGGAAAGATTTTCTAAAATATTACGGAGACAATTTATTACTTAATCTTATCAGTACTGCATAATAATACACAGAAACAATTTTATTGTATATTTGTGCGTACAGATATTACATAAAAACAGGTACACAATAATTATACTCAACCATTCAATTCAGAATTATAATAATAAATTATAAAGGGGCTGTAGATAATATAAAGGCGACTTTATAAAAAAGCAATTATTTATCCCAAATAAGAAGTTGTAAAGTTCGCATAATGATATTATTTTGAGTATAATATAAGCCTGCGTCTGTTCATATATGCAACTGTTGCACAGGGGACATCAGTGTAATCCCTCTTGTCATATTATTGTTCTTTAAGCTCCTTACAACATAGAACTTAGCTGGGCTTACATCACGGACAATAAGCCAGAGACAATACGAATAAGCATCAAGAAGAATTATACATAAAAACTCAAAACATTATAACCGTACCTAGGTATATATAATGAACATAGAAATATAAGTATGTTAAAAATGATATATGATATATATAAAATTATATAATATAATATATTATATTATACATAAATATATACTTTAATTTGTAGAAAAATTATGTGTTTCTTGTTTATAACGATATTTTTAAAAAGAAAGAGCTGCATTAATGTTTCATACTATGCTTGTTATATTATATCATTTTTTCACATTATATATTATAAATGAATTTCCTATTAAACAGTGTCTTTATCTAAAATTATATAAATTATGTATGCATACATAATAAAGCGACATCTATGCGCCAATAATTTTGTTCCATTAAATGACTATAAAATTTCAATGAAAAGCACGATTAGTGGTGTTTAAAAAAATTAAATACACCCTTTTAATAATTATTCTTACTTCAATTATTTTTACTCGTACAAAGTATATTTTATGTTACTAAAATAAAATGTAAATATATTTATATCAAAGTACATAAATAACTTATATATTATGTCTTTTAAAAATAAATATATATCCTATACATAATAAGCAAACTGCACTTGTTGATAAAGCATGTGCTTTTCTTGCATGTAACAAAAACAAGTTGATTTTATTAAATTGAATATTATATAGAATATCTAACATAATATCAACTATAACATTTTACAACAAACCGTTTAACAAGACGGTGAACATTATTCACTTAAGAATCAGATACTAATTTTAATTGCAAGGTCCACTATAGCTTATTAACATTCATAAGAAAAATAAATTATTTTGGAGTGTTATTTTACGCTGCTTTTAAACTACATATCTATAAACCATGATAAGTAAAACCCAGAATATGTATAAATATAGAGAAAGTGCAAATAATGTAAACGTGAGCAATTATAACTTATACCTTTATAGTTTTAGTTCTTCGAAATAATGAGATTATAGTATTTAAAAATAAAACATGCAAAAAAAACGAGTATTATATAGTCACCAAAATGCATTAGACATTAGTCCATTAAAGTGTGTTTTAATAAAATATAAATTAGAATAAATTGATTACAAAATATTTAATTTATTACCAAAATGTTACCAATATATATAGCTGTAATTTAGCTAATAGAATAAGGCCATAAATATCCATGGCATATAAAATGTGTTCTATAACCTAAATTTGATATGCTATATATTCGTATATAAATGTTAAACATATGTTGGATTATGTCTGCAGTTGGCATTATATTCCAACTCTATAAAATATATCATATGTATGTTAATTAGTTCAAAAATAATTGTAACATTAAAATTCAGAAATGTGAGATAATTGTTAACTTTCAAATTGAATATATACATTAAATAGATATAAATATCTATATATACTGCACTACAAAAAATATATATCTATATAGCACACTATTACTCTAACTTTAATGTGGCTGCTAAAAATTAACGAACTTATAAATAATACACATTATATATTAAACCATATTGTACATACAAATTTTATAAATATTACATTCTTCTAATTAAATAAGCCAAACACAATTTGGTACAACTGCTATGAGTTAAAATGTAGCAATTAAGCCACATGATAATACAGCATGAAATAAATGTAAAGATGGTATAAGTGCGAACAAGTTTAACATACATATGTAAAATACTCAAAATTCGATTTAACATGTCAGTATATAATGAAGAAACAAATTTAATTTAGTGATATATACCTAACTATTCTAAGAAATGAATTAAGTAGCCGTTACTTAATTATAAATGCTAATTAGCGCTAATAAATGCTACTTTCATAAACGGCAATTTAAGTAATAAATATCAAAAATATAGCATTCAAATTATTAACAAATGTTTTTATCTGAGTATTTTTACAACTAATAAAAAAATAATTTTGTGAGCATGTAAAATATTGCGTCATAAACAGTCAAAACTAATATCTCCATAACACTGTGAATTGTCAATGTATACCATTATTTCCACCAATTTCCGTCTATTTGTCGAGTCCGATCCAAATTTAATGACGTCAGTAAGATATAATAATATATCATTGTTCTGAAGATAATAGTTATATTGTAGAAATTGCAACTTACTAAATATAAACTATATATTTAAAACTTATTAAAATTTGTTATGTTTTGTATAATTAATAATTTAGATATAATAGGTATTGGCTATATATATCCACTGTTCATATATATTTCAGTTCTAATTACTAATTAGATCTTTATATTCTAATTATTAGAATATAAATAAATGCGTACAATGTGGTATATATGTTGTATTATTTGAAAGATAATTAAATACTCATTATATTAAGGCAAGTGAAATAAAAAAGTTTTAATCTATAAAAAAACATACGAATTAATTGTATTTAGTAACATTTCACTCTACAAATATAACTATTACTAAAGTTAATAGATGATAATATGATTTGTATATGCCTCATTGTATATGAAACCTTTGACGATACAATACACAATAAAAATAGCGTTATTTTTTCATAAATATATCTTAATTACATATACATCAAGTTGCATGATATAACGAATTAAAATTAGTAAAAAATATTCTAATAGTAAAAACAGAGTTACAATAAACTCAGAAAAATGTAAGTTACAACAAACTCTAAGTAATTTATTTATCTATTTAACAAATTCGAAAAAAGTTCATATAGAAACAATGAATGCTACACAAAACTGTAAAATAATTTACAAGAAAGAAGAACGGAGATGATTTATAAGATATATGCAAAGTTAAGTTACTTCATATATGACTAGTTCAACAGTGGATATAAACTATTACATATATACGTAGATAATATTTATTAATTTAAAATAAATAGGATAACTTAAATTTATAGTATGTTAAAAAAATTAGATTCGTGTGGGAATCTCTAACATCATACATTTTAATATAATGTTGTCGTACATATTCTTTGAAGAATAATTTTCACAAATTTTATGTCATTTAATTAAGGTACAAGATATATATAGGTATATAAATTGCTTCATCACCTTCATTTTATGATATATAATAATAATAATGTGTCAAGCTAAAATACTCGATAAAATATTGTGATATAACAAGACAGCAATTTCTTTAAACAATATATATAGAATTATGGCACTACAGACTTTTTACATTTTCATTGATATCCGAAATATAAAGGAAACACAGTTTTTTATCTGTTGTAGGTACATATTATATTATATTATAAATAAAATTATTCTCAAATAACTCCGATTTGATCCAACAAATTCATATATGTATGTATATATATGTAAAGATGCATATAAAGGAAGAATGATATACGTATCTCCAATGCATATCATATACATCCAAGAATTTAACAATGAGTATATCTATCTTATCAGAGAAATCGCACTTATAATTCGTGTTACATCTTAGTGTCAATACAGAGAAAGATGTTCCGATTTGATTTTTTAACAGAATTCCACGTCAAAAGGGAGTGTATATATGTGCACAAAAACTTAGAACTCGAGAGCAAGATTAAACACGAGAAAAGTCTTGTTAGATAGAATTGATACAGGGCTTGCATTTTTTATATCTACTAAAAAGAAGTATCACATATTGTATATATTTGCATTAGTATGGGTGACAAAATATATTATTATATTATACCTAGATATAAAAATATAATTGTGCAACTGTAACAAATCTTAATAGGTCGTATGATATATGTACATAGAGTAATGTTCCAAACATGACCAACAATAATAAATTCATGAATATAATATCAAAAATATTCATACATTTCAGTTTTTCGTTTATACGTTATTATTATAATGAAAAGTATAATAGGCCCCATTTTTTTTAATACATTTGAAGTATATTAGTGTAATAAGAAGTTGTTAAGAATTATTCACATTTCAGACTGATTTTAGTATAACAAAACCAACAATATTGACATTAATTTCTATTATTAACACTATTATTTTAAATTGACGTTCGTATATATACATAAATATGTATATCACAATTTAAAATATATGAAGCATTTAATGATATGATATTCTTGAACAATAATATATATGTCACAGTTTGAGAGCATTGAGCAATTATTAAATGGAAAGCTGATTTAGAATAATGTATATATTATTATAAGTGCCAAGAGATATACGAATATCACATTTTCAATTGTGCTGTCAAATATACTTTTTATCCCATTGAGAATTTATATAAGTAAATACTTATATCTCTATACTGAATACATATAGTTATTATATATTCTGATATAATCCAATTATAATTATATGAGTGTGTGTAAATCTATCATAAGTTGTAGTCACATATTGCAATTCTTATAAAGTCAGTCATTCAATTATATTCTGCCTCATATTCATTACAATTCAAAAACTGAAGTGGCAGCTTACTTTGAAATATAGATTAAAAAATAAAGGTATAGATTAACTAAAATATCAGATTCAAAAGATAAATATTTTCGTAAATTGGAATATAAATTATTAATGTTCAACAATTATTGTCAATTTTATATATATATATCATATTAGATATATTTAAATTATAATTGTTTATAAAAAAAATTATTTAAATATTTAAACCATAAAATTGCAAATAATATAAAATAAATATATATAGTATAATATAATTTCGATATTTCTGCGCTAAATAAATATATAAGTATTCAATAAATTCGTATAATCGGCTTATTTATTTCACTTTTCAACATCGATACAATAATATATCCTGGTAGGTATAATGTATATGAAATATAATGAATGACATATCTCACAATATGATATAGTAATATACTATCATGTACCTACACTATACTATTATAATGTATATATATCATTGATATCAAACAGGTCAAAGATATATTAACGATTAAATTATACAAGTAAAAAGGAATTTCTAAATAAATATATGTACCAGAATATATGAAATGTTCTACGATTATCTTATAATATTATGCTTAATAAGAAGTTCAAATTGACATATAAATGTTATACAATATATATACATATATATAAATATAGTATGTGAACTTTATTAATAATATTTCAAGACCACTTAACAATGTGAAATTAATCCCTTCATTATAATATCAGTCAGCAGTGTGTGCTGCGATTGTCATAATATAAAATATTTTTCACTTAAATACACAATTTTATATCTAGGGCTTATTATATTATATAAGAATAACGTACAAACAGATAAACTATATAGTGTAATATGATAATATAAATTCGATATCATTTCATTCATGATATATACACTATACAATATAAATAATATAAGAACTGATATTAAAAGGTTAAAATATGATATATTATTAACTACAAATGGGACAAATAAATTCCTAATATATCGATGAAGTGAATAAATAGAGGAACATAATATTATTAGGAGCACTGATGGCGCGGTCAGAGGAACCGACAGCCTTACACATATACAATACATCCGAAAAATGATCCTCATTAATATCATTTCATCGTAGTTTCAAGTGGATAAGACCAAGCGATTTGCTATATATACATATTACGCTATGACATGATATAAAATGACGCCAAATTATCATGTAGCTCACTCCAAAAGAACTTGGCAATATATATATCCATCCATTGATATATTATCATGTGCGTAGATTTAATAACTGCAGATATATTTATATTAATTATATATCTGTGTAGATAATATAACATATACAACAATTATGTGAAGTAATGATGAATAACTCAGCGTATTTGACTGCCAAGCGATGCTATATAATATCTAAACATATTTACATTATTATGTGGTTATTATAAAGTTATAGCTATATATATATCCACAGTAATAAGCGTATAAACATATAATTAGAATAAACTAATTTCAGAGGAAGCGAATAAATTTGTTTATAGTATAACAGAATCAGTTATATACAAATTAGCGTTCACATATACTCTATATAAATATATATCGATCAAGAAATTTAAGTGAAAGTATAGACGATTATGTAATGTTTTTCGATATATACACATATATACATATAATTTCATGGTCGATATTATATTGGTAAATACCTATATGACAGGTGTATATTAAACTGTAAAATAAGGCTAAATAACCTGACTAAATTAGTATAAGTAACATATATTGTCAATTTATATAAAACATATCGCAAAAATGCTATTGAAATAAAATAAATTCTGTATTTTGATAGAAAATGTTGAGCCCTTTGGTTTAAATCATGATCTATATCATTTAGTCTTTCACATGGTTCATAATAAATTGATAGTCTCACCTGACTGCCCTTATGATAGGTCTCTTTGTGTTCCTCCATAATTCCTCGATCCGTGCACATACCCCGGCAGAGGTGGCATATGTAGAGAAAGTAGCGTGTCGGTTCATCATGCAGGGCACAGGGAAAGTGAGACTCGAACCTGCGTTTCTGGGTCGTGATAAAAGAGCACTCGGGACACTTTAGAAAGTGTATAAGTGGCGGTTCCCGGTCCCGGTCACGATTCATTAAAGCTGCTGGAGAACTTCGTCGGACAAGACTCAACCCGTTGTTATTCTCCTCCGTGTCCGAAGGGCTATTTTCATCTGAACTCATCTTTATGACTGAGAAAGAACTTCCAAACTTGGCAGAAAATTAGTCTATTCGTGTCGGAAACCAAATTACTTTCACTTCTTGTTCTTCTAAAAAATTCCCCAACAATTACTAGGTACTGGTTACTGTTAGATGGGTTGTCACTGGGTTTACAAGACAAGAACTCACGCGCGATTTCTCTCTCAGGCGCTCTTTCGCTCTATAAGTTGATATTATATTAAAAATATATATTATATGTGTATGTATAATAAAATAGTTTACCAAGTAGCGCGCACGGTAGGTTCTAGGCTGGCGGGATAGCAGCTACACGATGATAGGTCGACAGCCAGCATCCATGCGAAATTATATTAGCTGACGACGATATAATATACAAGATAAGAAGAGAGAGAGAGAGAGATACAGGGGGGGGGGGAGTGTGTGATCTAAATAAAAAAACAAGACTGCCTCTCTCGCCTGATGTACAGACAAAGGGGGGATAACAAAATAAATACGCGTAAACTGCAGGGAAGGAAGAGTAGAGAAATGGCTTCCAACGGCTCCACGGATTTCGTTTTCAATGAAAATGTCTTAATAAGTCACAACATGTATTTTAATATCGCAACACTCAGTAGTGAAAAATATTGTCGTTTAATAATATATTAAATTATAAATAATTACTGTAGAAGTTATTATGTAAACTGGAGTGTGCACCACTCATCCAGCGGACTCATTTCTGATAGCTCTGGTTGGCTGAGATAAGAGTGTAAATTTGGAGAGTAGTTGTCGAGTTTAGCTTCCTTTTTAATGCAGAAAGGGAGGGTGGGGGAATATTAGTGTACCTTCTTCAGGGTGTCTCGATTATTGTTCCGTAAAACAAAAATAAAGAAATTGAGTTTATGTGATTGGTTTAATTGCTTGTATTATGACAAATCATGTGTACTCTGCACCTTGGCCATTTGTTGGGTTTAATCACAGAGCAGGTAGAGTTTGATCCGTAATATACATTTCAAAGAAGAGAGAAGTAGATCGGCCAACTAAAAAAATACGTCTTTTAAAACTGGAGTATGTGTAGGTAATATCAAGACTGAAAACAAGAAGCTTGAATAACTGCGAATATTATAAATTGTGAATGGTGTGGTCTTAGTCTATAACTGCCACTGTGTTACCTATAATATCATAGTATATTAAAATAGAGAAACAGGACGTCATATACAGAAGCAATAACTATAACTACCTATTACAGTCGTAAGTCAGAAGAGAAAAGCAGAAAGAAGGGGGTATGTAAAGCGGTAATGGGAGGGCCCATTTCATTTCACTTGTGCTGCAGTAGCATATATTAGAAGATATGCACGCCACTGTATAACTTATATAATATATCGAGTTGAATAAAATTTCGAAGAGAGTCAAACTGTGACAGCGCGACAACTGTATAGCGCAAACATACTGTCAACTTGGCAAACAGTAGAGTACAAATAAGAAGCAGTTCCATTCCCTCCCGGCATTTACAACATTAGGTATATATTCATTCCATAGAGGGTCGAATTTTGGTCGGATATTTTTCTCTAATACCAACTATAACAACCCCCCTCCATACAATAGCGAGCACTTTCTCCGCCCCTAAAACTTTACTCAACGCACAGCTTATATGAGGTTATACCTACATACAGAGCCCCACCCCTCATTTTTTCTTGTTGTTAGGAGTCGTCTCTTCTATATACGCGTGAACTGCCTGTGCCCGAAGGATAAAAAACAGGCACATATACTGGAGAAAAATTTTACTACTCGGTGATAGCACGATAGTCATGGTATTATACAATATTATTGTATACACAACTGCGCTTTCGAGCACTGTCATTCGGTCAATATCTGTTTGCTTATTCACCTTGAGCG
>JAYRBW010121025.1:0-17049 GCA_036023295.1 Invenusta paracnida
CATAAGTACAATCGAATCTTCAGTGTAGATAGGATAGTTTTGCAGATGGGATAGTTTCGATGAATTACAGCGATATAATATAATATTTCTATATGGTATATTTAATAGTACAGAATAATCCAAAGATCATATAAACTTATTATTATATTATTGTATTATATATATTATACTTCCTTATATTAATTTTGTAGTTTTAATACTTACATGCTTAAGATACTTTAGAACTTTAGAGTTAATTTTTTGTTTTATTATGTATAATATAGCATTTTAAAATTATTATATCTTTATATTGCCAATTTTATACAAGTAATAATGTTTACTAAATTATATATATTTATTTGATTAAAAGTTTTTAAAGGATTATATAGGCAAATTCATATTTTGCATCATATTGATTTTAGTCATAAAACAAAATCTACTCTTCTATTTTATTGAAATCCTACTCATATTGAATTGAATTGACATTTTCATTTTATCATTGCGACTCATTAATATATTATTGGTATTGCTTTTTTATTATTACCATTATTATTCATTTTATAATATTCTTAATATTGATTTTTATATAATTTTTTAATGGCAAAGGGCTGCTATGTTTTTCTTTATATATA
Organism: Invenusta paracnida; assembly: GCA_036023295.1. Lineage (NCBI taxonomy): Eukaryota > Metazoa > Platyhelminthes > Proseriata > Coelogynoporidae > Invenusta > Invenusta paracnida. The sequence goes on from JAYRBW010121025.1 coordinate 612, forward strand.
CATTTCAATTAGACAACATATTAGACAAAAACATAAGGGTTGTAAAATCTATTTGTGAGTTTGATACAAAAAGTTACATGTCAACCAATGACAAATGTTGGACCATCCCTGCATTCATTTTGACATATTCTGTATATATGTGAAATATTTTTTACTGTTAAACTAGAACACTTGTATAAAAATAGATAAGTGAAGAGGCTGTATATACTGTAATTGTTGTATTTATTAGGATTTAAATAAACTAAACAATTTACTAGCTTTTGCAGTTATCTGCCTAATCATGCATTTACTGTGATTAATTAGGCAGATAACTGCAAAAGCTAGCGAATTGTTTAGTTAATTTTAATCCTACTAAACACGAAATTTACAGCATACCAGCCTATTCATTTATTTATTTTGTCACTTTAACTGTGTGAAATGCTGTGAGAAAACCTATCTTTTAGAACACTTGTGCTATTATAGACTAGTGTTACTAAAAATGATAAACTAATACAAATGACAAATTTACAAAAATTAATAGAAGTACAATTTTTCTGAGTATTTTAATAACATTCACTATTTTTTTATATATAAATATTCTCAATAGATACTATATCAATTAAAAATTTATAAATATTCTGAATGATTGATGCTATGAATTGCTTATGTCATGTTTTTATTCAGTAGATGGATAAAACAGTTTCAGAAGTATTTTTTATGGTAATTGCATTCATTAGATAAGCACCTGAAGTGCATGAATGTTAGTATAATACTATTTTATTATTATACACTCTTTCAAGAATTTCTTTAAAAAAGATCAACATCATTGCAGCCAAGTACTTTATTTTGTAATTTTTGAAGACATTTTTGAGTAGTTAATACCTCAGTGGTTTTAGTAGACATCTTTATCACTAGGTTTATTAGAATTTCAAATTCTTTGGAACTATTTGGATTATCCAAAATATTGTCTTACCATTTCTGATTAATCACTGTTTTATAACTTTATTATATATATTTTTAAATAAATACTTAATTTTTTACACATTTAAATGTTTGTTTTTTAACTGAAAAAGGTTTAGGATTTTTGCCCCTTATAATGATGACCATCTAATTATTACATTATATGAGATAGTAAATATAATTCATTTGATAAACTTATATTAGTTACTTTACACTAAACAGAATATAAATGTCTATAGGTGAATGACATAAAAGTAAATAAGCACATAGGAATTATGAGCTAGTGCATTAGAATAGATTCAAAATATATTGGCGGCCTCTATGATTTAATTAAGTATTTAATTTAGGCTTAATGTAAAGTGCCACTCTATGACTATACAATATCATGATTAGATTTTTCAAGCATTTTAAATTGATCTAAGAAGAAGTTATTACAACATTGGCTGCACTGTAATAAGTAGTTACTTACTAATTGTAAAATTTAATTTGATATTTTTGTGTTCCAAGAAACTTGAAACCAATTGTTTTTTGGTTTTGCCTATATATGTAGCTACGGTCTGGATCCACCAAACATTTAAATTTATATTATTATTGTTGAGAAAATTTTTTAAACGTTTTTTCTTGAAGATTAATTAAGGGTATCCTAAACGTGAATGACGAAAGTGAGAGTAGAGTTAGTTTCTTTAGTTTATCAATTTTTTATTATTTACAACCCTCCCAAATCTTTTTACTGAGGTTATGTCAATAATGTCCTCATATTACAAACATATTTAATTACATTTCTCATTTAGTAACCACTTATTACAGTGCAATAAATTCTTCTTAGATCAATTTAATTTTCTTTACATATCTAATCATGAATTTGAAAATAAAATTATAGAAGCCCTTCACATTAAATACATTAAGCCTAAATTAAATACTTTATTCCATCTTAGCAACAGGCAATTTATATTTTGAATCTGTCCTAATTTCATAATTTCCTAACTTACAATTTCTGTGTGTCTCTTTAGTGTTATATCATTTATCTATAGCAATTTATGTTTTGTTAAATGAAATTATTGTGAAATTACTTAAATTATTATGGTTTATCGAATGAACTCTATTTACTATCTCATATTATGTAACAATCTATATTTGTTTTAAATGATTTTTAGTGTATTCAAAATTTAGCCTTTTTCCTTCAACATTTAAAAAAGTTCATAAAAAGACATATTAATAAAAACTTTATATGCAATTAAATGATATATTCTCCTTGCTTTATAAAATAAAATCTTAATCAAATACCTTTTTACTTATAATTAGTACACCTTTTCTCATAAAATTTGATAAGTATAATAATTCTATTTTATATTTTACCTATAAAGTATACAATATAAAAGAAGTGGCAGAATAAAAAACAAGTTTTAATGTTTTAATTTTTTCTTTACTAAGCTCTGGGTTGCCTTATTTTTAGATACAGTAATTATTATTATCAATACATGCAACATTATAAATCTAGTTTATAATACCCAATGTGACAGATATAAATTAACTATTCATAATGACCTGCCTTATCATATTTTATACTTGGCATTAAATGTTATATAGTTGAAGTAATTTTAAATGAATAAAATAAAATATATTTAGATATTTAATTTTGTCTAAAATATTGAATGCATTAAAATAATTTTTTTAAATATAAAAAAGGGATATTGAGATTAAATTCTTTTATTATCTAATAGTAAGAATAACCTGAAAAACATTCTTTCATTTACCACCATTTTCAGCTCAAATGAAGCTTTCTCTATTTAATGGTGTACTTGAACATAGATGATGTTAGACTATAGTTGCTTCTCTCTATGTAGATGCAACTTTTAATGATTTATTATAAATATAGAAACTTGACTTTAAAATATATTTTAGATAAATACATGCTTTTATTATATATGCCCTATATGGGAGGTATAGATATTTGTAAATTTCTATTAATACATTTTTATTTCTTACTTCACTAATTTGGCTACCATGTATAAGAAATAATTCCCATTTAGAAACATCATGTTTTTATATAAAACTTATTATTAGATTTGTGTTGATTTGTTTTGCTACTTATTTACAATACATTACTTAAAAAAGTAACACAATATTTTGTATGATAAGAAAATTGTTAAATTTATTCCTTATTTAAATTATATTAATTTTTTACTAGTTTTTTTTTAATTTCTTGCTTTTTTGCTAACTGGTTTTGTTTACCAGTTTTGCCACATATTTATTTTATTTACATGTAAAAAGGTACATATTTTAAGTGAATAATGTGTAGATTTATAACATTATATATTATGATATAAGTATGGTGATGTGAGATCAATAATTATTGGAGTACAATTTATAAAGTACTGCTATTTGTCCGATTTTAGTGTAACATTTTGAACAGTATAATACTTCTAATTATTTAATATAAATGAAGCATACTGTTCAATTTTGGTTATCAACTATTACTATTACTATTATTAGTATTATTATTATTTTTTTCATTAGGTCCTAAAGGTGACATTATGTACTATTTTATATTTAAAAGCCTATTTATTGTTTTACTATTGACTTGATTAAAATTCAGCTATATTCAGAATATAGAAATTCAGGAATAGTATTTAGGAATACGTTTTTGCAAATTCATAGTTCTAAGAATGTTATATGTAGTAAAGATTTGTGGTGCAAATGTTCGAATCTTCCAGAGACAATATCAACATTAATGATGTCCTTGGTGACTATCAATTGACGTTAATTGATACTCTGGATACACTTGCGGTTAGTTGCTGCTTCATATGTCTGGTTTAAAAATCAATATGTTTATAAAGTTTAAAGCACTATGTTGAATCAAACTTTCTTATGTATGTCTGTTGTTCTGTTTTCATTATTGGTAGAAATGCTATACCTAACTTAATTTTTTTTCCAAAAGAGTATTAAAATTGTAATTAATAAATGAATGTATGAAGTGGTTTTAAAACCTCATTACACCTGTTTGATATTTTATTATTCTTTTGATCGCACTTTAGATTGTTGTTCTTTTTTTTGTTATCAACAAATAATATTTGTAAGTGTTAATTTAAAATGATATCATGCAATCTGTCCACATTGAGTTTTTATTAATGATGTTTTAAAAACTATCATTATTGATCTAATTAGAAGTTTTGTACTCAAAATTTTAAAAATTAATAATATTTTTATTTCTGTGACATTCCATTTTGGGATGTTTTTTATTTATAATACCATAATCGATATATATGTTAGTGGAAATAGGCATAATTAGGATTTATGCATAATTCCTAGGCATTATCAATAGTAATTAGACATTATGTATAATGCCAAGAAGTATGCATATTATTAATAATATTAATGTAGTTATAACTTGATATTTGACTTTTCTGTATTCCTAATGCTTAATTTAATAAAATTCTATTATATTTGATCAATTAGCTAAGAAATAACTGTTATAAAACATTTAAAGCAAAACTCGCCGAATTTGACTTTTACACTATTGGACTTTAAAACTTATGTTTTATCCTTAAACAAACCATAAGGAATACAAAAAAGTCAAATATTAAGGTATAGCTACATTTATATTTGGTAACTCTAAGTATATTATACATAATTACTGACATTATTGATAATGCTTAGAAATTATGTAAATTCCTAATTATGCCTATTTCCACTAACATATATATAATATATTCTTTCATTTTTTTTGTAATGTGAATGAAATATTTTCATTAAATATTAACAGTGCTATATAACTAATAGACTTACCAATTACAAAGTATATATTATTAGTCAATTATACTTTTTTGACTGTTTTTATGATGGGAAAAGATATCAGAGTAGAAAATAAAATTGGTTTGACTGACTTAAAGACAAACTTCTAAAGGTAGATTTTAATTTTGCAGCCTTGATATTGCCCAGTTCGAAATTTTATTTTATATTTTTCTGCATTACTATTTAGATAATTTATGTATTCAGCATATACATGTATACATGCATATAACCAATATTTTATACACATCATTTTTCCACTAATCATTAAAAATTTCCCTTTTTATATGCACGTGTTTGCTAAAAATCTAGACATTAATTTATATATTTTTTCTGTAAAATTTGAAATAATCAGATTTCTGTTCTATATAATATGCAACATAATAATTAAAACAGTTAGATATAAAATTTACAATACCGATTTTAGTCAATATATGTGTAATTAAAAAATTGTATATATTATCTAATTTACATATTGTCATTAATTTCATCCAAACATCGATAAAATGCACTAGAAAATTACAATTTGCATTTAAATGAAATATTTATAACCCTCGACCAGATATATGCAAAATGTGCAGTGAACCTTATTTTAAAAAGCTCATTTTCACTATTGTACTACTGCTGTCATAAGTTGTGACTAATTAAGTAAAATATGAAACATATAAATATATTTATGACATATTTTATTTATCATTACTTTAAAATTATATTTTACAATCTTTGAATATATTTTAGTCTTTTACTATCACTGTAATTAAAATCTGGAAAGGGTTGTCATTTTAGACCACAATCTACTTCTTCAAATTGGCATATCATTTTTTCCTCAATTACAAATCTATCTCCATAAAAGTATGGTAAAATAAATAGGTATTTGTGTAAAACAAATATCTCTGATACGCTATCTTTTATCTCTATCTAAATTGAAGGCCTCCATTTGTATTTCATTATCTCTTAACTTGCAATACCTATATCTCTAGTTGCATTAATAACAGTCACCTGAAACAAATTCTGAGCATTGCGAAGACAGCTGTCTTCTATTAACTTCACAGCTAAAGGTAATATAGTTTACTAAGGAGTGGCACTTAAGTATGTATGTATGTTATTTACATATTTCAGATTATGGGGAATGTGAGTGAATTTCAACACGCAGTCCAATTGGTGATAAATCACCTCTCTTTTGAAAAGGGGACTACAGTCCAGGTGTTTGAAGCCACTATTCGGTAAGATTGTTAATTGCACTCCACCTTTATCTATAAGTAAGAAAGAGTTGCTTACAATTCAAGTGTTACTCTGTTTATACCAACATACTTAACGAGGAAATAGACACAGGAACTTCCTTGAGAATAATTACCCTATTATAATAACTATATGTGGTAGTATGCTTTTTCAATACATATTGATGTGATTAAATATATCTATTCGAATAGTATGGTTATTTTTTTAAAGTTTAATAATCTATATATGTTTTATAAATGATTGAACTGGATAATGTTATTTTATTTGTGGGTAACAAAAGTTTTATTGAGAAATACAACTTTCAAAAAAATGCATATTTTCATTTTATGTAATAGTTAATTGCGAACCACATTGTGTCATTATATTTAATTGTAGGCCATATTGTGTCATCATAGTTAATTGGGGGTCATGTTGTGTCATCATAGTTAATTGGGGGTCATGTTGTGTCATCATAGTTAATTGGGAGTCATATTGTGTCATCATAGTTAATTGGGGGTCATATTGTGTCATCATAGTTAATTGGGGGTCATGTTGTGTCATCATAGTTAATTGGGGGTCATGTTGTGTCATAGTTAATTGGGGGTCATGTTGTGTCATCATAGTTAATTGGGGGTCATGTTGTGTCATCACAGTTAATTAGGGGTCATGTTGTGTCATCATAGTTAATTGGGGGTCATGTTGTGTCATCATAGTTAATTGGGGGTCATGTTGTGTCATTATAGTTAATTGGGGGTCATGTTGTGTCATCATAGTTAATTGCGGACCTTACTTTGTCATCATAGTTAATTGCGGGCCGTCCGTGTCATCTTAGATAATTACGGATATATTGTATTATTATAGTTGATTGCGGGCGACCGTCTGTGTCATCTTAGTTAATTACGGACCATATTGTATTATTATAGTTAATTGCGGGCCATACTGTGTCATAATAATTAATTGCGGACATATTGTGTCATCATAGTTAATTGCAGGTTATACTGGGTCATCATTGTTAACTGCAGGTCATACTGTGTCATTATAGTTAATTCAATTTAACCGGTCATTTTTGTAGAAATCCGTTTGATTTAAAACCTCACAAGAGACTTTTAAGTTGAAAATAATACTCAAATAAATCTAATGTCATTACGACACGCCTGGGTGTAATATCACATTGTTCGTCCCTCTTCTCTCGTCTAATCAGTGTGCTTGGCTCCCTAGTCTCGGCCCATCTGCTCATCACTGACCCTGCAGCCCCACTTGGCCCCCTCCGCCCCCCCGGCTATGAGGATCAGTTGCTCACACTTGCTCATGATCTTGCGGGTCGTCTCCTTCGGGCTTTTGAGTCCAGCGCTACTGGTATTCCACATCCCCGCGTCAATCTGAAGAGTGGCGTGCCGCCCAGGGGTTATCTGGACGCACGGTTCTCCGTCAACGACACCTGTTTGGCGGGTGCGGGTTCCCTGCTTCTTGAATTTGCGGCGTTATCGCGTCTCTTGGGGGATCCAGTTTATGAGGCGGCGGCAAAGCGGGCTGTGAGAGCGCTCTGGGCCCACCGATCCAATGTTACTGGTCTTCTTGGTTAGTTATTCGGGTTGCAGATAGCGGATAGAAAGTCTGAAATATATCTAGAATGGATTGTGAACTTGGACATAAGTTTTGGTTGAAATAATAGAAACTCATTAGATATACATTTTAAAGTACCTTCTCGCTCATTTCTCCGCATAAATCTAATTTACTGACAAGTATGTAATCTAAGAAACAAAATTGTTATCCAAATGTTATGGTTTTAGCACACTTAACGGCCCCATAATTTTCTATTGCGTTATACATTGCATTTATCAGCTATAATTGCTTTACCTTCAGCCGTGACTAAACGTCACTAAACCACTTCCAGTAGATGTTTGACTCAGTTTGTCTAAAGTTTAAAGAGTTATGTTACTAAAAACGTAAAAAAAATTATATTTTATTTCTACTTGCGCAGATTTTATAAATAGATATGTATGTATGTATAATTATAAATTTATTATTACTTGATCCTAAGATTCGAGACATAATAACATTCATAACAGTTTGTTTTATTGTGTACTATAACTGTTGAATTTGTTTTTGACAGCTGTACGAATAACTGAGATATGTTGAGGCTTAGGCGATTAGGAGAAGATTTTCTATCTGCATTATGTAAATAAAATTACTTTTTGTGTTTTGCTACCGAGATTGATTTATAAATAAAATAGGAGTCTAGCGATAGAATACTCGTATAAACAATCCGATCTCTTATTGCAAATTTGAATTGCATCATTTTGTTTAATGTTAATTAGGTATTGTATAGTTGTTTTTATTATCGATATACATAGTTATTGTATTTTTCAGGCAACATAATAAACATTCAAACAGGCCAGTGGACGGGACAGATGAGTGGTTTAGGTGCCGGTCTTGATTCCTTCTATGAATACTTGCTTAAGGTAAGAGGAATTCACATAATATTTATTTTAGTAGTCTTTACAACTCACGTTTGTAGTTTGGAAATGTATTCTGTTTCTGCCGCTGAATTGCTGTAAATTTGTACGACATCGACGGTTATAAGTTCTAAAGAATGATTTGTTAAATTAAAATTAAATGCTTTGTTGGACCTATTATGTTTTAAGTGATTTTTATTTCTATGGCACTTTTAGACTAATTATACCTATGTACATATTGTTTTTTTAAATACTTAATACCTACTTATATTTAAAACATCTTAAATAAATGCTTATGGCAAATAATTGTCATTCTTTTTTAGATACAAACTATTTTTTATGAGTTGGAATTCACTCTTGTGTTGCAAAAATGCGTTAAAATGTGTTATATACATAATACATGTAATTAATATAAAACGTCTACTTTTCAATTAAAACGTTTCTAAAATTCTCTTCAGCTAGTGGATCTAGTTAGTTAGTTATTTTTATATACTTTCAATTCAATATGGATTAATAATTATTATGTACGTTAAAAATAAGTTGATGTATCGGTTAAACGTTAATAATTCGATAAAATATAAATTATACCATAGCCTTCTTACTTCTGTGTTAACATTGATGACGATAACCTTTGGTATTTCATCTGTTCATCATTTTTACCGTGTATTAATATAGTAATGATCGATTCGTTGTTATCAGCATTTTTTAATTTGATTTGCAGAAAATTCAGGAACATTTATATTCAAAAGTTTATTCTTTTTTAACTATCAACTACGAGCGGTAGCGCTAATGTTTATAGCAAAACGAAGGCATTCATCCAGTAATTATTTTTGAAAGATGGGAAGGCCATGGTATACTTATGAGTGTTTCTTTATTGCTCAAAATGATTGAAAATAGGGGGTTATTGCACGAATGCCTTCGTTTCTCGATAATCGACTTATACGAGAGATAGCGAGTTCAATTAGTGAAAAGCTATACTTTCGTAAAACAACAATATTAAATAATTTGCATGCGATAACTATATATTAGATGTAGACGTTATAGAATATTATTGAAATAAATTAAAATTTATGAATTTTGTATAAATTCACAAGTTGTTTTAAAAAAGTAAAGAATATTTAAATTTTGAAAGGGTATATTAATATTAAAGACTCTTTAGTGTATATTGTTTGGATATAATTATCAATTGTATCCGACATCTTTTCATAGGAGATTTTTGTCTGCAATTTCAGCAATCTCAATATATTAATTAATTTTTCAGTATTGCTTTTAAAAATTATTGTAAATCAATAATATTGGTAACATTAATTAAGAAAATGTAACGAACAACATTCAGCATGAATGTATAAATCGGATGTTTGATGATTATAATTGATTATTATAACTGATTGGAAATGGCAAATAAAAAGTAAATTTTTTGTTTACCGTGTATTATTTATACTTGTTTAAGGAATAAATTGTAACTTCGTAAAAGTTTTCGTTATAACTCTTTTTCGTCAAATAATACATAATATTAGGTTTTGTATATTTTTTAAACAATTGATTCTCTTACAATCTTTTTTTACATAATTACATGTAATTAATTTTTATGGCTCATTTTTAAATTGATAATTTTTCCGTGTTAGTTTTGCTTTTGCTATATGTATCGTTTCTTATTTTAACATGAACAATTTTTTCTCACATTAAATTACTTTCATAATTGCTACTTTTTAAGATTTTTATTTCATAGCTCACTAAATGAAGTACAACTTGTTTGTTTAAAATTTGTTAAATATTCTTTGAGGGTATTGAACGTTTCTCTCGGTATATTTCTCTCAGAATAACCTCTTTGTCCGTATTGTTGCTGTTATTCTGATTATATCTAGACCGGAGTTATAAAATTGTATCCGTTTGTTTCATAGAATCAACCTCCACTGGTTTGTGTCAGTTAGTATTAATTTGTTTATTATAATACGGATACAACATTAACAACATATTTTGATTATTCTTCTTGAAATATTTTTTTTTGCCTCTATTATATCTGTATTATGAATAAAAAATAGTTAATGACAGGAAAAGGATTGTTCCTTTTATCGTATTTTATGCTTTATCTGTCAGCAGCGATTGTTTCTTTTTGTCTTATTGCTCTGTGAGCCAACTCTTTTGTTCTGATAGTATATATAACATATAATAGGTATTTATATTTACAGTTATGAATTACATCTACTAAACGAGACTTGGAATACAAGCATTTAGCAATTTGGCAGATTATTGTTCTCTACAAATGAATAACATTATATAGTAATAGTGAGCACTATACAAAATAATTGATTATAATATACTAACACAAAGTATGCCATAATTCGCCTGACAAGAAAACGAATAATTATTCCATGTATTTTATAAAATGCTGAAATGAACTTTTATTTGTATAGACTGACTGTATAGTCGACTCAATATGCTCCAGAAATATGCAAAATTATTGAAATAATATCCTACCATTAATATATACAGAACTTTTTTTTATTGTTATTAATTGAAACTATTGTTATTTTGTATGTGTACAGAGAAAATTACAAACTAGATATCAGAGGTTTTTATGCAAAGGTATATGAATATTTTATGTCAAGATTGATATAGCTAAATTGGTAGGCAGAACCACACCTACCTAGTCAAGTGTCAGTCTCGGTAACACAAGATATGAAATAATATTTTTCATTACGTAGATAGGGAGATTCACTACTAGTCGCATTAAACTCGCAACCACTTGGCCATTCAGGTATCTATTAAAAAGAGGCTTCTTCTGTCAGAATTCTACTGTCAGCATTTTGGTAATACCTGGAATAAGCATGCTTGGATCAGGCGGATATATTCAGCCTTTATAAATCGGTTAGGCGAGGAATGAGGGAAAGAAAACTGAGATTTCGTATTTTAGACAAGTTTGTAATATTGCTTTGCGCTCATCTTACTCTTTCATAGAACATATTAAGTTTTCTTGTAAAGTAGCTAATCAATCTATTGTAACCAAAATAAATAATCCATCGTTATTAGTAGCTTCTTTGAGCCTTGCACGTATCATGATTATGATTATGTTAAAATATGTGTATATTTTAATGAATTATTTGTAAATTGGCACAATTAATTATGTATGTGTATGTAAATATCTCGACATGTTTCACCGATATAATAAATTAAATAAATCAGTCCGGCCATTGTGATATACAAAACTCGTTGCGTCATGAAAAATACATTTTAGAAGTTGAATATGGAACCAACATAACAATAAAACAACTAACGCCGCCATGACACGCTCGAATGATTCGAATTATATAAAACTTGGTATATTAGGAAATGTATTAATTACTGAAATAGTCCGGTCAAAGATAGCTTACTATTTACGCACACATAAATACTATATCTGATTTATATCGTAAACCCGTACTCTGCATCGACAGGGATTCGTGGCCTTCGGCGACCCTGAGTTGTTGGACATGTTCCAAGAGTCCCAGGAGAGCGTCCGCTACTACATGAAGCGGGGTCGGGTTTCCTGTACTGCTGGTGTGGGCTTCCCGCCTTTTTATGTCAACGTGAACATGCGCACTGGAGAGATGTCCAACAATTGGATTGATGCTCTACAGGCTGCCTGGCCTGGAGTTCTTGTAAGTGGGCCACTTCAGTAATCTCTTTGGAGTAAACTGTCAATTGATAAGGTGATGAGACTGTCAGAAAAGGTTGTTGGTCTCATCTTGCATTTGTCTTCCATGTGTACTGATTTTTATTCGTTTGACTTACCAGTAAAACATAAACTTCTATTGACCTGCTATATGATTAATTAGTTATTCATTTTTTTATGGCATAGAGATTCGTTTAATGGTCAAAATTTCGTTCTAAAAATCAAAAATTCGCTAATATTTGCTTTATGCTCAACTTTATAATGTTAAGTGCATCTTTTTATACACTATATCGAAAAATTGAGTAAATTGTACACATTTCAATGCGCAATTTACATATTCATTAAACCTTTTCGAGTATTTTGATACATACATACATACAATAAAATGATTTTATTCTTCAATTGGGCTGCATAAATATTGCCGCACTAATCAGGTTTAAGTAAAATATATTACTGCCAATTGTTATTGTAATCAGACTTATATTATTAGTCTATTTTCTTTGTTTTATATACAGAAGTTATAATTATTGGATGTGTGTTTATTCGGTAATTTTTATGTGTACTGCTGTCGTCATTTATATGATTGTGAACAATTTAGAGTATTTTATGGTTATTATTTTTGTATTTTTTGTTTACAAAATATGGATTATAGCCATAATGTAAAGTTCGCACTTTAATTTGTTGAATTGCATATTTTAAAATATATTATGGTATATTTGGTAAGTTTTATTTGTACCGCTGTCGTTATTGTATATTATTGTGAACAAATTAGAGTATAATGTGGTTATTATTACTGTATTTTTTGTTTACAAACTATAGATTTTGTCCATAAAGTAAATTTGCTTCTTTAATCTATTAAATAGCATGTTTTATGTTATTTCTGGAATATCTTTTACGAGTTTAATAACTGTCTAAATAATATACTTCAGATTATATTATAAACCTGCGCTGGCGCATTTTACGAAACAACACCAACCTAGCTTTGGTGACATAGGGCAAAATGCTATTTTGTATGTACTGTACGATGGCATAAAATGTCTTTCCTAGTCTCTTAAAACTCACTCAATCTTACTAGAGTATCCATATAACTATAAACAAGATATTTTATACAAAAATGTCCCGATACCTGCATATGACCTTAATAATATCTCTTAAGTAAATATGCTTGGAGCAGTTAGAAAATTTGATTTAGATTTTTTGCTGCACATTCGCTATAAAAAAACTTTGAGAAGAAAAGGAGAACTCCGATTTTATTTTAGACATTTGCATTAGCATTACACTATCAAGTTGCGCTTATCTAATTCTACAATCTAAGTAAACTATTTCTTTTATCGATTAGGTAAACTGTTTGGTCGTATCTGAAAGAATGGCAATTTTACTTCTTGCGGATAGTCGATGAATAACATGTTGAAGTTCTGAAGTGCCAGTTTATACATAGATAATATTATATTTTACGTTGGTGAATTCAATGGTATAATGTGGCTTGGGGTACTCTTTACTAAACAAATGAAGACGTATTTACTGCTCTGTGTGTATACGTTTTTGTTTAAACTCTTTGTATGCGGAATCTAGGTTACGTATTATGGAATTTAGTGCACTGTAATATTGCTTGTTACAAATGAACTATTTGTATTACAATTATTGATTGTTTTGTGAAATAAACAATTCACTTTCCCTATATACAATATACTGTTTGCATAATTTCTTAGTTTTTTAAATCACTTTATATGTATATGCATTACGTACATATTGTTCACCTTATTTGTCAAAACGTATTTCAGAAGAGTAGCTGTTTAATTTCGAGTAATATTATATAAAATGCTTGTGTTTATTATTAATTTTAATTGCAATATTTCTGTGTGTATAGTAAACTGTTTAAAAAATATATTTGGTGTATGATTGATAACTTCACTTTGTCATTTTATTATAAATAATAATATTTCATTTTTATATGATGTCTTTTTTGTGAGATTTTTTTCCATCTATACTGCAGGAATTATTTATTTCTTTGACGATTTGTGATGCCACATGTATTGTACTTTAATATACATTTTATTTCAGTAAAATCATATTTTGATTAATTTTTGTCTTTATTATTAAGCCACGCATTATTTTTTTCTATTTCAAAAGAAGACGTACTTAGGAAGAGATTAAAATTTAATTATGACATTTTAACAGAATTCATCATTAATTTGGCGGATATTAGGTAAAATTATATTGAGCCAATAAGCAACAAAGTCTAATATATTATATTGGTTTCTTGGACATAATCATTAGTGCTTAAATGTAATGTATTTCTTTACGTTATGTATACAGGTTGCTATAAAATAGTTTATGTTTTAACAATATTCTAATGCATAAAAGCTGATACTGACTTGGCTAGATTAATAATATTGAGTAGCATGGTTTTATATAGTTTTATACATAGATTGAAATCTTGTAGAAATCTGAGGTAAAAATGTATATGGTCTCCCAGTTTCAGTAAATATATTTTACTCTTATTGTGAAGAGTAATATATTTATAAATTTTCGCCCCTTTGGAAAAGTTTTAGAAATTTAATTATTTTTGATTCCCATCTATGATTATAGTAGTATATTTAGTATCTTACTTGTATATTATATGTAGTTCAGGTCAATTATGTTATCACTGAAACTGATTAAAAATTGAATTAAAATAATTTATTCTTGAAATTGTCGATACATGACTTTATTCAAAATGCTCAATGTTACTTTGTTAAATACTCTGATCATGTAAAATATAAATGTGTATATAAATATGTATATAAATACATATGTATAAATATGTATATAAATATGTATAAATATGTATAAATATGTATATAGGATGACTGTCCGTGGACCAGGATCCAAAAAATGGAGCAAGAGTTTGATACATCGTAGAAAGCTATGAATGTCGAGATTTTACAAAATATATGATAGTCATCACCATTTTGTTACTGGAACAAATTATTACGTTTTTCTGATTTCCCATATTAAAGAATATGAAGACTTTCAGTGTTTTAACTGGTTTTGACCCAATTTTCATGAAAATGTATTATTTATAATAAAATGTTGCATAATATTTTGTTTATCTAAGTGTTTTCTACATATTACAAGTAAAATGATATATATAAATCATGGCAATAACTTTTCAGCTACATATGAATAGCAGTTCCCCAGGCTATTTTTTGCTATAAAAATAATTTTAAAACTATCTTAAACTATTTCTGGTAATATGAAAAAAAATCACTTAGATAAACAACATGGTATGCAATATTGTAATATGAATTATAATTAAAACATTATTTTTCCAAAAATATGCATTTTCATGAATATTAGGTCAGAAATACAGCAAATTTTCCTATTTTTTAATATGGGAAATTAGAAAAACGCCTATAATTTGTTCCAGCTACCAAATGGGGGATATCTACCATCTTTTTTTAGAATCTAGACATCAATATTTTTCTAACACTTCCTCCCTTTTATAGGTATCGAAAAATGTTCTGGCCCACAGATTTTGCCTCCATGGTAATTATGCATAAGTTGACAGAGTTTTGAAATTTCTGAATTTAAAAATTCAAGTCAATTCAATGAGTTATCAAGAGTATCGTTACACTTTAACTGGATAAATAACATATATTTCAAGAAATATTATTATAATTAATGCTATAAAATTTATTATAGTAAATGTATGATATTAAATTATATTAATGATGATTTTATATATTTAGGTTATCTCAATATTTAGAATCATTGATTCGGCCACATCTGATAATTCATTATCTTTAATGTTTAATAAACGTCTAATATTTTGATTTGTTTCAAAGTGTTAGATTGCTGAATGTATTAAGCTTTTAACGGGAAGCTAGAAATCCATATAAACAATTTTTTTCTTTTCATTTTCAATATAAAAATGTAGTAATAAATTAATTGGAAGAGTTTAAACATTTTAAAAAGTCTTTTGATATCATCATAACCGTTCAATTTCAACCTTTGCTTCTTTTCAAGTTGTACTTGAATATAAAATGTTGTTGAATATATCGGCTTAAAAAACGAGTTTGCTATTCACTAGTACGTCATAATAACTTCATTATCTATGCTTATTTGTCGTGTAATGTATACAATTTTATGTAACTGATGCTATTGATATTTATATTTTTTCTAATGGAACTTTATACTCATATAATTAAAATTGATTCAAAACATCGAATATCTACTGTTATACTTAATTTTGACCATTCTTTGAATAAATAGATTTGTGTTTCATCTATAACTTTTTTCTAACATTTTAATGTAGGGTAGGGTGAGGTGAATTCGGATGGGGGCGAATTCGGAAATATTTACTAATTTTAACTTTGAGATGGTGCTGAGAAAAAACTATGGC
>JAYRBW010121036.1:0-17046 GCA_036023295.1 Invenusta paracnida
AATCGCTGGAGGTAACCCGCAATGAAGCACGAGGGAAATTTGCGCATAATATCTGGCGAAACGAATATCCGAGCTACTTCCGACAATGTCTGCCAGAAAATACAATTGGCGAATACCAAATTGCGAACAACAAAATGATCACGCGATCCGGTCAAGCTGGGAAATTGAGGGAGACGATGTCGAGGATGAAGGTCGGAGCCAAGGCATTTCGAAATTGGGGGCCAAAAAGTTACAATAAATTTATGGATTTTTAATAATGTATTACATAATATATGAATCAATGTACTTTTGGTAATTACGTTCTATAATGTACAAAACTATGTTTTTCACATTGAACAATACAATACAATACAATACAATACAATACAACCCTGCTGATGGCGTTGTTCACATCTATGTCTAAGGCCCAGACGTCAATGTCGTCTGCGAATAAGTTGACTTTGACTGAGTTGAAAATAACTTTAACAACGTCGTTGAAATACATGAGAAAAAGTGTAGGAGAGAGGATGGCCCCTTGAGGTAGGCCTTCTTACATTTTCATGATCTTGCCTCGAGTACCTTCGTAAGTAACCCAAGCTCTTATGTTGCTGAGCCAGGGCTGTACCCATTTTATGATGTTATTGCCTATGCTAGTTTCGTCATTTTGCAGATCAAACCATCCTTCTAGACTGTCATACACTTTAGCGTAATCCAGTAAGCAAAGTACTTTTTTCTTCTTGAGGTGAAGAGCATCGCTCACAGATTGAGACAGGTTGACGAATTGATCGACAGTGGATCTATGGGGTCTGAAACCCGCTTGATGTTCGCTCAGTAGGCCTTTAGATTCAAGAATGTAAAGAATTCGCTGTTGAGGACCCGTTCCATAAGCTTTTCTACGCATGAGGTTAAGCAAACCGGTCTGTAGGAAGAGATCTCTTCAGGTGCCTTTCCTTTCTTGAGTAAAGGGATGATTTTCCCTTCCCTCCAATTTTGAGGGACATGTTCATGATGTTCGTAAGAACCTCTATAGCACGAGGAGGTAAGAATTTCAATATTATCGAGGGTGGATTTTGTCGGGACCAGCTTCCTTGGAGCCGTCAATTTCAATCAGTGCAGTTTTAACTTCATTAATATTCATTTATGTTTCTTCTTCTCTATTGGGTCCTGTGTTGTTTCTGAAGTACCCGGTGATGTCTTGATGTCCTTTTCTTGATCTTTAATTTGGCTTTTGGAATTTTGAGTTTGCTGACTGCTGCGTACTCAGTTATGAACACTTTAGCCTTGCTTCTCCTGGACACTCTGCGCTTTCCTTTGTACGAGAGGACTCTGTCGGATTCATTA
Organism: Invenusta paracnida; assembly: GCA_036023295.1. Lineage (NCBI taxonomy): Eukaryota > Metazoa > Platyhelminthes > Proseriata > Coelogynoporidae > Invenusta > Invenusta paracnida. Next base: position 1,321 of record JAYRBW010121036.1, read on the forward strand.
GGAGAGTTTCCTTTTTTGAGTCTTTTGAGTATACCTCACATCTTTTCTACCTCACTGTTCTTTTCCACTTCTTTGACCCATTTTTCTTTCTTATACTATCTGCTACTTGTTCTTTGATCTTGTCATTGCTAGACTTGACGGCTTCCCAGTCAATTGGGTCTTCCCCCATGAGTATATCTCTCTTAATCCCTTCATTCTGTATTTCTTCATTAAGGACTTCCCCATTTCTTGTTCAGATAACCTTCATGTCGATGTTTTTATACGCCGATTTCAGTATTATGTCTCTTAATTGTTTTTCTTGATTCGTGATGTTATTGTTATCGTTTAAGTTGTTGTTGATATCTTCAGTGATACATTTTTGGAATTGTTCTTATCTCGCTTTCTTCCATTTCCAGGCTAATCTCGGTTTTTCCTTCTCTGGTTTGTGGTTCGTCGACCATTTCACGATCATTGGGTGATGGTCGGAGCTCATTTTTTGGATCGCTTCCCAAGATGGATTCTCTTGTAGATTTTCGTGGCATAGGGTGATATCCGGGGTCGATCTTCTTTCCGTGCCTCTTTCGAATCTGGGGACACTACTATCGTTGAGGGCCCAAAATCTATTGTCTTTAATCCCGATGTTGGTGTTTTTACCTCTGGTGTTCTAAGGTGTTTTGAGGTCCAAGTTTTTGTGATAGGCATTCCAGTCTCCACAGATCAACCAGTTTTCTTCGTTTGGTAATCTGGCTATAGTTTTTCAAATAGCTTCTTCGGTCTTCTGGTTGGATTTCATGGGAGGGCAGTATACGTTTAGGATGTTGATTCAGTCAGACTTTTTGATAAGGAGTTGTATGCCTTGCATTTCGGTGATCTCATCTTCTTTGTCAATCCATTTGGAAGTATCGATGGTTTGATAATGAATATTTTCTTTGATGAGAAACACAAGCCCACCACCCCTAGCATATCTTGACATGTTATCTCGCAATCTGTCCTTTCTCACCATGCTAAAACACTTTATACCCGGGAACTTGTCCTCATTTCTTAGTTTGGTCTCTTGGATGACCGCTATATCTACTCTGATATCATTCAAAACTGCTTCAAGTTCTACTAGCTTCGACATGAGATGTTCGCTATTCCATTGTAAAATCGTCAATTCTTTATTGCTGTTAACAGACTTCGTAGGATTGAGCCCTAGAAGATTTTCTTTCTGAATAGCTTTCTTTTCTAAACGAATTCTGAACTCTCTTTGTTGGACGCAATCTGTGCAAGTCAATGCATTGTTCGAAATAACTCTTCTGTTAAGAGCCTGCTGGAAATGTCCACACAGTTTTTGGTTTTTTGCAGATATTGCAATATGCACCGGCTACACGCATAGTTCTTTGGCATTTGTCACATTTGGTAGTTATCCAGTCTCAAGTAGTAGTGTTGATAGTATCTTGGGTTCCTGTTACGCAGTTATTACAGGTAAAATCAGTGGAAATCTCATGTTTGTATCTATTGATTCCGCTACATTTTGCCTGGTACAGCTTCCCGAAGATTTTGCATTTCCAGGGTGTGGTGTTCGATCTAATAGCTCTCTTGCATGGATGGCAAATGGGAGGGTCTGGATTTCTTTCGATATCGCCAGCTTGTAGTAGGAGTTGCCAGAGATGCCCACTGACTCTGCATCTCTGACCTTCAAAAACCCGAGGTCATAGATAGTTTTTCCCCATTTTGTTTCCCACATGTGTGAGGATCTACAGTACACCAGCGAGGAGGTGTTGAGGAAGTACTGCACACGTTTCTGTTGGATGAGAGGACTGCAATGGCTGACTGGCTGTCCGTGCAGATCCTGGCCGTGTTGTATTGAGTGTTCACAGTGAGCCATTCTGCTTCCATCTTCAGGGCTTGCAGCTCTATGTCGTACGAGCAGATTGAGGATCTTTTCTTTTTTCTGAGGAATTCGATGATCGTTGGGTTCTCCGGAGGGCCTTAAATTATGACAACCGAGCTCTCGCTCGAGAGCAACTCGTACATATTTTAAAGATTACCACTATTCGCTCAATAAAACATTTCAGACTAACTGTTCTTGCTTTTTTCCGTATACACATAAACTACAGTATTAAAAGTGACTTAGATCAAGTTTTAAAATATTTATGATTTAAGGACAATCATCGAAGGTAAATTTTACATTGGTATTTAATAAGATTGCATTAATACTGCATTTATTAAACTATAATATAATGTGTGTTTTTGAAATTGGCTGTATATTTTTTATTTTGTATCAAATCCTTGCATACGTTATAAATAAATGCAGTTTAATTTTGTTTTTTAATTACTTTTATTGTTTACAGTACATATAATACAAGTACATTGTGTTAAACTTATTTAACGTTTACGTTAAGGTTTAACGTTGAAGATACATAGATTTAAAGTAATACATATGTTTTTATTTATTACGAACATTTAGGCCTTCAAAAAATATATATTTAAATTCAAGAGTGAAATGGAGAATGAAAGGGGGGAAGCATAAATTAATTCTAAAACGACCCCTCTCTGTACAAAACTGGTTACGGTCCTGATGTATCTTGTTTTAAAGTTGGCATACAAGCATTGTTCAATAGATTTTTGATTATGTTAACTGGGTTACAAAAACATTGTCATTTGTATGACGAAAATGGACTTCGTAAACTGTTTTCAAGCTAGAAATGTTAATTTAATGCATATTTTGATATTATAAAAGTCTACATTTGTAGTATGAATGAGTGTATGACATGTTATCTAACATACAGCTGGATAGTGAATGTATAAATGAAAAAATAATTGTTATACATACGAATTGTATATATATATTAATTAAAAATTCATCTTGACATCATGCGGTAGCTTCTACTGGTAACGAGTAGGAGAAATGCTATAATATATATCATGGCGTGCTTTTAGTAGATATAATTTATACATATAAAATATATTTCTATATATAGATACACTGACAGTCCATATTTTGTAGAGGTAAATTGGGAATATTGTGAACTTCTTAAAATAACTCAGTAATTGCAGGAAAACATTTCTGATAGGTAATTTTTCTATAAATATCAATAAGCAGGGAAAGTTTTAATAATGAAGCCAATAATAATCTAAAAATATTATTAATTAAATATACAAATTTAACGAATTGATGAATTAATGTATTCATTTAGACATATGGGTGTGTGTGCATGCATATACCATATCTTGATACATATTATAACTCATTATTACATTAGTCATACTAATTCTTCCAGTTACTGTTTTAAGTATATTTTTTATCTTTGTTTCTCATTTAAAATAAAGCATGATGCTTAAATTTACTAATATTATGTATTGATTCATTGCTTACCCGTGTACCTACATTTATTTTGAAATAAATTTAAATACTTGTCTTTATTAATAAATATTAATTAATATGTCGTTTACTATCAAAGTGTTTCAGAAAACTCAAATGTTCAAAAGAAGATGAAGGCCAAATGTTTAGGGATCATAAGACATAAATAATAAGATATGAATATAATTAGATGATTAAATAACGCGATATATTTTACAACATTTTGTTGGGCAAAAAATGGTTACAAACTAAATAAATGTAATGAATGGAATATATATATATATGTATATGCATATGCATATGTCTATGTCTATGTATATTTATATTTATATTTATATTTATATTTATATTTATATTTATATTTATATGTATATGTTTATGTATATTATGTATATATGATTAACTCCAACTATTACATAACAGCCAATGGGAAGGCATAGAATAGACAGCAATCTATAATGGCAGTAGGAGAACGTCTTGAGTTATGTAATGTACCTACCTACAGTTGGTAGAACAAGAACAGAAAACATATCTAAAATCCTTTCTTGCTTTAAATATAATAATGGATCTGTTTTGTATCTCTATGCAACTTCACGAGTTATCCTTCCTTAAGATCATTCTTTGGACTGCATCAGGGACATTGCATGAGTTTGCATGTGCAAGCTTTTCAATGTCCCTATATTTTTTGTTATATAATTATTCTTCGCTAACCTTTATGTGCACATATTTTGTGATTTTCGTTGAGTTGTCGATAGGCAATCGATTTGCATTAGGTTTCCTCATCTATTCCATTAGCTTAAACATTTTAGGTTTTATCTGTCATCTTTCTTTATACTTAGGTAAATGTAATACTTCTTACGTCATACTTCTTTGACGTGATACTTGGCTTTTTTCATCCTTTCATCCCGAGCGAATTCTGTCCTATAGCTTTCCAAGATATTTTTAATATTTCCATATTTTTACCTATTTCATTCCTTTACTTTCGCTCATTTAAAAATGTTGTTATATATTATTTTCCATTTATGAATATTTTCCATAGATAAGCAGTTTCAACACAAATTATATATGAAATATATCATTAAAAATATATCTAAAGTTTGAAAGTATTAATTAGCGGATTAAGTTAGGATTATATAAATACTTAAATTTGAACTAATTGATGTACACACACAAATACTGTTTAATGTTTCCAATCCCAGTTTTATACGTCTAGAATGAAAATTTGATAGAATCCATTGCTGCTTTTTATTGCAATTCAATAGGTTACTTCTTATTACATCAACTTCTTTTGAAATAGAAACAATTTGATTTTTTTAGAAAGAATATATATATGACTTTGAGATTATATTTAAAATGTATTGTCAGAGCTATTATTCATGAAAAATATTTTACATGTATATATAGACCCTTATTTGGACCCCATTATAGGAGATAAATTATAATTCTTGTTATTCAGGTTATATTTTCATAAATTCAATTTTCAAATTGATATTATTATCAACGAACTATAGACAAAAATGATTTCATTTAAATACATGTTTTTGAAAGGTATATCCAATTATAATTTAGATTGAATGACCTTCTCTTTTTCAGATGAAGTATCTAGTCCGAAAATGCACATCATTCGACCCTGCAGCCAGGCCCACATTTTCCAGTGCCCAACGATCTCTAAAGAAGGCCAACCCCTCTAAGAAGAGTCTACTTGACTCTATGATAGCATCGCTCGATTACACGATTAGCAACTTACAAAATGTCTTAGCAGAGCGGAATGTGGATCTTGAATCCTCTAGAAAACAAATCGAATGCCTTCTTAATCAAATATTGCCGCAGCAGGTAGCTTTATAAATTTGTATTGCGATTGATTTATTTTCGTTTCAATTGATGTTTATGCCTTTTCGAATCAGTACAATGTAATTCTCTAATTTAATTTTCTATTATATATATTTATGTAAATAGGTACTACTATACCTTCGATTTATTCTAAATACTTCTTGATAGTAAAACAATAATGGAAACCTGTAACTTAAAGTAAGGAAAAACTAAAGTTAAAAAAATGTTAGTGCCCGTAATTATCTTTAAACTTTGCTTTGATTGCAGATCTAATTGAAAGTAGCAGAATAGAATATATATGATGTAATAAACAGACAGACAGACACAAACATTTAGTCTGATTTTAGAAAGTTTTAGTGGAAATAGTTGCAATGATTAATTATCACACAAATTGATGTCGTGAAAATTTAAATGACTATATCTAAGTAACTCTCTAAATGATTATTATCTATATAATAGAAAATGAAACATAGCAGGAACGAAAATGAAATACGAATTGTCCAATAATATATACAGTAATTTTATATGTAATTGGTATTTCAATATCATGACTATGACTACTTTTGTACGAATTATTAGCCTTAGTTTTGTAACCTATTTCACATTTACGGTTCATTTTTCACAGATTATTAATATCAAAATATGTTTTTATTACGACATAAGGCTAAACATTATTCAACAAAATTATTTAAATAGAGATAAAAAACGAGTTTTTTTAATTGAAAAAATATATAACTATAACTATAACTAAAAATATAAATAACATAATATTTTTATTTTAATACAGTAATCACCGTAATTTCCAACAACACTAAAGCAATAAGAGTAGAACATTTCAAATATGTGATGCATAAGTCGTTAAGGTTTTTTTTAAGATTAAGATTAAAAAAATCTGTCGTAAAATTCTAATTTGTATCTTTTCGTTTCTATTAATGGAAAAATAATATGTTTAAATCTAGAGAATAATGTACATATTTGACTAGTTTGCAATGTAATGTAAGAACGTTTCTGGTTTTAGTGAAAACATGAGGACGCACCGTGTCATGTTTAAAAAAAGACTATTTTTTTCCCTTATATGAATCATATATGCTGTATGAACCCTATACAAACTTCTTGCAGGAATTCTGTCGAATTAACTATTTGATTTTTTCAAGCAATTTGTAATAATGTGGACAATCATAGTTAAATGCCATCTTGTTATCAGAAATAGTCCTTTATTCACATATCTGAGCATCACCTCCAATGTGTAACCCATGAATGTCTGGTTTTGCTATTTCCGAAAGATTTTTCATGAAACCAATTTTTCTTCGTTACAGTTACTAAGAAATGTTTAAATACCTGTTGGATTAAAAACTGTTAACATTTCATTATATTACCATATAGAAAACAGGATATTTTCCGGACAATCTATACTTCTTAATAAAATAAAATGAAACAAAATAAAATAAAAATGTATGCAGTATACCTTATTTGTATTATAGGTACCTTATAATAATAATATTTTTATTTTTATTCTATAATGTTGGATTTATTGTATTTGTGGAGATTTGCATTATTTATTTTTATAATGATTAAAGCTCTCACTCTATAAACTAATTAAAAGAAGAGAATTGCGATTAACATAATAGAGTAGCAGCTGAGTAATAGCAAAGAAGTATATTCAGAAATTCCCAGGAAAGAACTAGCAGTAGGACTTTGCTTGGACCTAGATCTAAACTGATAACCCATTGACCGAGCTCTAAGGTGTTTACTGAGACGTATGGGAAGATTTCTTAATATTTATAACACTTTCAGCCAATAAATCGGTAACAGAATGAGGAGTTTGGACAATGAGGTACTTGTTTTTCGAAGACGCAGAATCCGGTATAGAGTGGTAGCATAATTACGTATTGAGCAATCAAATAGAGTCAAAAAGATATCACTCATATTGAAAAATGAAGAACTGCTAGTCGTTTTAAAGCAATTACTATATCCAGTCTTGAGTTACAAGCTACAGTCCTCTCTGTTCGTGCGGCGCCTAGATGGCGACAGAAGAACTCAAATATAAGATTTGTTCAATCCCAGACTGGACTGACTAAATGACAATAGGGGGTTATATCATTATCAACAACGAATCACTCCAATTTTACACTTATGTCGCAAATAGAGTCAGAAATAATCAATGCCCAGTCAATAAGGATATTGTTTAAGATATCTCAACCAAATCGATGACGTAACTCTGGGCCTTCAAACCGACATGTTGAATACAAAATGTCAATGGTGGAGAGGAGCTGACTTTCTGACAAATATGAGGCCAACACAAGCAAACTCCTCCTTATCCGCGAAAGATACATAATGCAAGTCAGTGATACATGAATGTAACCCCAGCAATAAAGACGATAATAATCCCATTGATCATATGGTGAATCACTTCTCTTTCAAGATGTATCTCAAGAGATCGATCACCTGGTTTGAACGATTTACCCACTTTATAAAATATAAAGCGAATGTAAGTCAAGGCCCTCTAAGATTGATCGAAGATTTTCGTTTCACTCAAACGTTAATAATCTCTAAAAAACTATATAACCACAAAAATATCATAACCATAAAATTCTGTAGCCCCGTTTTAAAGTTACAACCAATCTTGATAAATCAATTGTTTATCAAGATTGGTTGTTAATTAATTGATATTGTCTACTGTTTACTTAGAATGGCTAGTCATATTTGTAAATGTCAGACCACGAAATCTCAAATATAGACAAAACTGAAATAAGATTTATTTGAGTTGTTGGAAGACTGAAGACTATACCATGCCCAGTTGTTCTACGATCAGGGATATCAAATAATCTTACTGATAAATCACCCAATTTGATCCCTAATAATTCACGAATTCAACGAGTAGCTGGCTTATGTCGGACAAAAACTAATATCGGAAAAATAAATATTTTAATACACGGAATAAATCTAGTTCTCCGATTAATTAAAAAGTACTTTACTTGTCGCAAAAACAATGGTATTCGAATGCAGCCTGTAAGAGTATGTAATGTATGTAATGTATGTAATGGCTTAATGTATGTTTTTAAAAACATAACGAAACTCAATTCACACACACAGGTATCAATTAATTCAAACCCCTATTATGTCACTATTTACAAATCTTTCAAAAGCTAATTTACAAGATTAACTATTGAAAATCGTTCCTTCTCTTGACTTCAGTGATTGTATTGATACAATTCGGCAGCTTTTAATTGACGGAGTCTTGTGAAAGAAATATGATCGAATCATAATGACAAAAACTTTGTAGGAGCAGGTGTCAAATCTAAGCACGCATTGCCACAAGACAATAAAACGGCTCCCAAGTAGAAGTACAAAGAAGTACAAAGAAGTACAAAGCAAACAAACACTAAATGGATTTTTCAATTCCCCGTCAAGATTTGGCACTATGTATTCATCTAACCAGTTGTAAGATTCAAAGGCATTTAAAATTAGTAAGCTTCTATTTTTCCATTAACAATATATCTAAATTTAAGATAATTACTGAAATATTCAGTAACACGTAACCAGAAAAAATATAACATCATTTCATGAACTCTAGAGAGTTATATATTCTGTATATTATGCTTGTATCGCAGCCACTTTCAATCTTTTTTTAAATACGAATTTTTTTACACGTTATATATAAAATGTCAGACTAACTCATATATTATGTATTACAATGCGTATGTATTTACCGTTGTAATGTACATATATATATATATTATTATTATAAAGCTATGTAGCTAAATCTTGTTTTACAGGCATACACATGCACATGGATGCGAAAATGCCAGCGTTAAATGTGATTCTCTTGTGTATTCCCAGTAGGGTAAATTAATTAACTTGTTTCTACTAGTTAATTCCGACAATCTATAATTATGAATTATTACAAAATGTTTTCCGCTATTTGTATTACACTTCCCTTTTCAATATTATACGGAGAAAATCACAAGTTTCTCTTTAGCAAGGCATCATTTGTTTTGTCTTTATGTAACAGATTTAAAAAATGTTGTTTTGTACCAATCTAAACTGTAAATCGTATGTAAAGCTTATAGTGTCCTAATATACAAAACATATTGGGAAATATAAAAGTAAGAAAACAATATATTATATATTTAAAACTTTAATTTGACTAATTTATTTCAATTTATTACATTGATTAATAGTGAAATTTAATTAAAATCTCTCCATTTACTTCGTTTAATTTGGTGATATCTAAAGGATAATTTGGTTAACACTGTTTTTGTGCAATCTTTACAACACATTTTTTTAATTGTTCAAAAAATTTTATTAGTCATTCTAAAATTTTTACATTTTCATTTTCATTTTATTCAAACTATATTTCTGATTTTTATATGATTGTGCCTAAAAAATATTAACTGTTTTACTAAACAATATTTTTAAAAAGTTATTATTAATCAACATCATAGAATATAGTCATAATATGTAGATACTAGGTTCTTAAAATACCGAAATAAACAAAATATTTGGGGAAGATATCGTTTCGCATATTATCGTTTGTCATATTATCAGTTCGCATATTATCGTTACGTATATTGGGAAAATGATTGTTTCACATATTAGATAAATGATTACTTTAGCATATTTTGTAGAGTGTATTTATAAAATTATAGCATATATGTACAAGTAAATAAAATAAGATAATATGTTAGTTATAAAAAGTCAAAGCAGATAAAATATGATAAAATATGATAATATATATGTTAGTAATAAAATGTCAAAGCAAATGAAAATGCAGATATCTTAAAGTTATCTGTGGGCAACGTTTTGTTTCAGAGCTCCTGCCACAGCCCCTGCATAGTGGTAGGTTCCGATTTCCTTCCCCACCAGGTGTTGTCGCCTGGTTAATTGTTTATATTATACACTAGACCAAAAAAATGGAAACCCTAATAATTATTGATTAATTATAGCTATAAAGTGCTGAATTGTATTGCGCAAGTGAATATAGTTCAGTATGTAGTTAAATATAAGCACATACTTGTATATTTACATCAGTATACCTGTGGGTGTGTGTGTGGGTGTGTATGCATCATAGAAATCGAATAGGAGCTACACAAATTGTAACAACACACGAATAGTATAGTAGTTCTAATATGCCTGCTCATATTTCAGATGCTATTAGGAACCAAATGGTGGGGATGCGTAAAGCTGGAGCGAGTTTGTCTGTAATTGGGATAGAATTTAACAAAGGAAAACGGACAGTTTCAAAGATTATACAGAAGTACGAAGCGCATGGTTATATTGCACATAGGAGAGGAAATGGTCGTTCAGGATGTACCTCCATCCAAACAGATCGACCTTTGGTTCGAACTGCTCGACTGAATCGGTGGATGCCTTCAACAGTTTTGTAACCCTAAGTTCCTGAAAATCAAAATTTACCATCAGTGCAAACTGTACGACGCCGTTTAGCTGCAGTAAATCTTAAACGAAGAATACCTAGAAAAAGCCCAAGACTTACACCAGTACATATTGCTGCTCGTATGCGATGGGTTATGGCATATACTCATTGGCGAGAAATTCAGTGCCGAAGAGATATCTAGACAGATGAGAGTCATAGTAAGAACAAGTTAGTAAGAACAGATAACAGAATTCGTGTTTGGTGGAAACCCCGTCAAGAATGGGTAAAAGAAAATGTTGTTAAAATCTTAGCATCTCGAGGGGCTAAAACCAAAACGTATTATGGTTTGGGCTAGTATTAAATATCTTGGGAAGACGGAATTATTTGTTTGTAATCATGTTAATGCAGATGTTTATAGAAATATTCTACATAACCACCTTCTTCCATTTGCTCACCAAATTTTGGGACCAAATGACAATTAGCTGCTAATGTACGATAATGCTACTCCTCACCGAAATCGAGTTGTCGCTGAATTCAAGCGGAATACAGGGATTTGGAAAATCAGGTAGCCTAGTCGATCTCCTGATATATGAACCCGATCAAATACTTGTGGGATATCTTTAAAAATCGTGTGAATAAAGAAATCCTAGCACATTAAATGAACTTCGTATCTTTTATTTGGAGGAATGGAGAGTTTTACCTATTAACGTGATCCAGAATTTGGCGGACAGTGAGACACGACGGGTTCGAACTTTACTGCAGGCGAATGGGGGATATACGAGATACTAATTGCACATAATTGTTTTTATAATTGTATATATTGTATAATAAATTATTCAATGTTAAAACAATCTGTTTTTATTTTTGTTTATTTGGGGCTTCTATTTTTTGGTTTATAGTGTATTTGTCAACCTCAATTCACATATAATTATGGATTTTAAGAATAAAATTATAATTTGATTCAAATGAAAATGTTTCACTTCATTTTTGACAGATTTATAATTATAAAAACGAACAGGGTTCTTTTGACTAACGTGTGTCTCAAGAACACTCACTATATACGCAACCAACTTTTCACTTCTTTCCGTCATTTTTGGGAACTGTTAGTCTTAAATAAGTTTGACACAGAGTTCACCAACTATATAATCTCTCGTCCATTATAATGCTATGCAGAATTTAGCTTGAAATTTCAAACTTTTATCACCCCCCCTTTTGCAATGTTATTTGCATCATTTCTATGTCAGTGGATTTACCGAATGAGAATGAGCAATTCACGAATATGTGAAGTCAGACAAACTCTTTATTGTATTCAATTCTGAAGTTAAGACATAATTTAGCTTTGTATTATATAACAAAAAGTACGGTTTTACTGTCAATTGTTTACGCTTTGGGAAATTACACCAAATTGAACAGGTGTCCCTTCATAGGTATATTTTACATCACTTGACGCTTGTGTTTAGCATAATTTAATAATTTAGTTTAATTTTTACAATTCGACTCTCTCCGTTGGTTTGAAAAACTTCTTTTTAATATTGGTTATGTATATCTGGATATGATCATTAAAGGTGTTTTTATCAAGGTATATACTTATGTAATGTGTAAAATTAAAATTAAAAGCAGAGTTTTATATGAATTGCCGTTAAAGAATGTTTTAGAATTAACAATAAATAAGTTGACGTTTGCACTGTGCATGTAATATTTCGAAAATAAAAAAATTGTTTAAATTTCGGATTTTTTCTCCATTGTCAGAAGACTGTAATAATACAACTTACATTATAATTGATGAGGACTATTGGAATTACGCATAGCATTATTTGATGATTTGATGAAGTCAAAAGGTATAAGCATATTTAATGGTAGAAAATATTAGAATCATAATTCAATTGTTTATTATTTAAGTATGTAATATTGATTTCAACTTATTTAGGTGCATGCGATTATACAACCTCGACAGGGGCGCAACCAAGGGGGACACGCGCAATTGGCAGTGGGATGCAGAAAAGAGAACAAAGGCGATCGGATTAAAAACGACGTTTACCAATTTTGGAACAATGTGTACTTTTGTTGTAAAGATGAATGTCCTCAATGGCTGAAGTCTACAGGGTTTGGCAGCAAAACTTCAACGTCGAGACCATGATGTTTTTTATGCCTTTCAACTAATTGCAAATACTCTCACAGAGCTGCAGTCAATTCGAAATAATCTTTATACATATTATCAAATATGGTATGATCAAGCTCTCGAATTAGCAGCTATCGTAGGCTGTGAACCAAGTAGACCAAGAACGATGGGCAGACAAATGTACAGATCAAACCCTGAAAGTGATTGACCTCAAACATACTATACAAGAGGGTTGTGGCCATCCCTTTTCTCGACAACATATTGAGTCAAATTATAAAACATTTTAACCCCAAAAGTTCTGTAGCATCAAAATTGTTAATCGTCTTGCCATCTGTCATTGTTGCTGAAGAAATTGTGGACTCACATATAACCGACCTCCTCTTCTGGGAAGCTGATCTGTTAAATTCTCATTTGCTCAAGTCTGAATTGCTTCGCTGGCAATTACTTTGGAAAAGATGCGACACAGATCTTCCAAGTGATGCCATGACAGTCCTCCCAACTATTGATTCAGATGCCTTCCCCAATGTTCATGTAATGCTAATATTATCTTGCACGCTGCCAATCACCCCATGTGAGGCAGAAAGGTCTTTTCTGTTCTCCGAAGAACAAAGACGTACATGAGAAATACAATGTCAGTAAATCATCTTACTGGATTATCAATGATGACTATTCACCGCGATATTTGCATGCCATCACATGTTATTGTTGGCCGCGTTACCTAAAACTGCACCCACGAAGACTATTTTCCAAATCTGTGTTAGATGATGACTATTCATTTATAAAATACAGACACAAAATTATCATTCATATATAATGATATGCACATACAAACATATAACATTTAATTAACTGCATTTATTTAATTCAAATTGTTGTTATTTAACAAATATTATTTGTACTTATACATAAATTTTATCTGTTTAATTTTACTTAATTTGGTAACCCACTTAACAAGATAGCTAAGGCTCTAGCCTTGGGGAATCAACCTTTAATCTAAATTTATAATGTGGACTGGTATTATTTCTAGTTGCGTCCGGCATGACCGACACACATACTATATGAAGTATGTAGTACACATACATATATTTTATATTAGTATAAGAAATACCCACTTCTCCGTATACGTTAGCTCACGAAATTATTTTAAACTAATTTTGCGATGCATAAAATGTTCAAGAAGATTTCCCCCATTTTTCATTATTCGGTTTCTATCATTAGTGGTACATCCGCATAGGATATAGTTTATGAAACCGATATTTAGAAAAATTAAAGTAACATTATAAATCAGTATCTTTCAAATAAATATTTTTTACATATGCTATTTTTATCTTTTTGTTGTAGGCACATACATATTAAAAATTATTATTATTAATACAGCTAAACTATAAAAATTTAACCAACAAATAAGTCTACTACAACAGCTAACTCACTCATTATATATTAAACATACAATGTACCAACTATTTGGTAGCTACGTAATTTAGGTTATAAGTTCATATAATATATTTATTTTACATATTTGAAAATATGGCGTTACACTTTGAAGAAGTAAGATTGTGGTCAAAATTAAAGATCCCTTCCAGATTTTTTAATTACAACGAAAATATTGACTCGTTAAAAGACTATATATTTCTAAAATAATATGTTCAAGGACTCCAATAGCATATTGGTAAAATTAATATAATAGAAGCAGTGATCTATGCTGCGCGCAATTTTCATAATTAAAAGTAGAAGACCGAAGTATACTCAATTTTTTATATGACACATGTTGACCACAAACGCAAAATGTGCAATATTTTCAATGGAATTAATTTAGACTGCTATTTCATGTATATATTGATTAATTGTTATGGTTATAACACATGTATACTTATATACACTAATATTGTTACACTTATTTTCGTAACTACATAATTATTGTATTAGTCATATACTTTCATACATTTTTTAATGAAAAATTATTTCAAAGTTTATTTGAAAGTACGTATACAATTGATTCATTTTATATTTTCTTTAAAAAAGTAATTAGTAAGTATATTTGTTTATTACGTACTGCTTGCATTCTTATCATTGAATTTCACATGAATGCGCAACATGTAATAATACTGAATGTAGTTATATTGTATACACAATATAAAAGTACATTTCGATCACATTGTATAAACAGTGTTAAACCAATGAATTTATGAATTTTAACGTATATTCCCTCAGTAACAATTTATTCTATGCGGTTTGCCTTTTGATACCTAAAAACGTCAATTTTAAACCAAATACCTGGATCTGTTATAATTTGTCAGAGTTTTGTCGAACAAAATTGGATTATAAAGTTATTTTAGAAATATAACAATATGACGAAATATTACACCGTCTAAATTTGAATGGCGTACATCTTAAATTTGGTTTTGTTTATATTATATTCCTTAACTTAAAATAGTATAATACGCTGCTTCATTTAAAAAAAGTATATATATGTATTACATAAGAATGAAATAAACTGTCGTATTTCGACAATCTAATTTGGAATTCACCATTGTCATATTTTGTTTCAAACGATGTCTAAATTTGTTTGGAAAAAAATAAATAATTCAATATAATGAAACTATACTATGTAATAAATATATTAATAATTTCACAAATAATATGGAGTAAGTGTTTACAAAAAAACCACATGTAATAAAATAAATAATTATATTAATATATCAATAATTTTTTAAATTTCCGAAATACACAATGTGCATCAATTTAATTGTCTAATTTTGAAAAATACTTGACATATAGAATAATTTATAAATATACCTCATATTAAACCATTTTAATTAAGACTGTTAAGTTAGAATACAAACGACACGCGCGTATCATTATCTCGTAATTAGTTAATATCTTCTTATACAGTACGAATCTTTCGTATCTCGATCATAATGTGAAAAAAATAATCTACAGGGTGTCTCAAAATATACGGATAATAGAGAAAACTGAAGAATCTTAAAAAAAATTAAGTTTATTTGTACAGGGTGTCCAATAAGTCCCCTGCACTTTTTAAAACAAACACTTTTGATAACATTGTATATAATTATTTAACAA
>JAYRBW010121047.1:0-17046 GCA_036023295.1 Invenusta paracnida
AAATATTGTATTATACACATTTGCATTTATTTTTGTCCTAAATTTGTCCTAAAATTTTATCAAAAAATGTCCTAAAAAATAAAAATAAAGGTTTTTACCCGTGGGAGGCCTATTTAAAGTATCCCTTTTAACTGTAATTTTAAATAAACATAAATATGCTGAAGTTTAAAATTATAAATATTAACGAACATGTGCTGAATTTGAATCTTAATGGAGCGAATTCTTTTCATTACTACACAGTATTTAAAATCATTACACGACTCATTCATTGCAATTCGTATTTTGATATAAATTATATTTAAATTTGATGTAAAATTGGAAATCAAGACAAATTGGTAAGTTTTATAGGTAGATACAGTTAATTTGACATATTAATTGTAATTGACAATAAAAAGTTTTTATTTGAACATTGATTATTTCAATATGATTTGTGATGGTCTTAATTATAAACTGCTAAATAATCAAAATTTGAACTGTTATATTTTACGTTGAATTCCCATTTGGCAGCGTGACAGTCACGCATTTTATTTAGAATTTTTATCGTACACTTAAGTACGATTGTCACATTTGAAAATTAAAAAATTAATGTTTTTAGTCTGTTATAGTTTAACAAGAATGATTGTACTATTGATAATACAATATTAGTCATAACGTTTTTTATAGAAATATATTAAAATATCACATTAAAACTTCCAAAATTAAACGATTTTTTACACATTTTTCTAGGATTACTGTTGAACGCCTATTTAAGTCTTCAATTGTTCCCTACAATTACAAGGCTTCAGATAGAATGAAGGCTTTGATTCAAGCTTACTCACTCTTTAGCGAGGCTTCAGTAAAAGCTATGCTGGAAATGTTTAAAGTTCAATACGCGTAAGTTCAAATAATGAATAAATTATTTGGTTTTGATTTAAAATGCTGTAGTACGACCGTCATCTTTTTTTATAGGATTGTAACTTTGGTTCGGGAAACTGTTTTACTACTCGTTGATAATCAGAACCAAAAAATTATTGGTCAAGTGAACAAAGATGTTATTAGCAAACTTTCCAAAATTGCAGGTAAGGTTCTTTTGCAACTTTTACAATGTTTTATTGCCTCTTAATTTCTTACTCTTATTAAAAAAGGTGTATTATAATGCACAGGGCAATCGAAATACTTTTTGGTGGGATCTTTAATCGTAATTTAAATAAATTAAATAATTTTTATCTGATTTAGTATATTTTTGCAATTATAAGTTAGATTTTTTCCATATTATTAAGTCATTCATACTTTTAACGATTTAAAAAAATTTTGTAATGTTAACAAAAGTACCTTTTATGAAGCTATTTTTCACAGAACATTAAAAAAGTTATTATAATAAAGTAATGGATAACGAGTGATCTACTATTACTTACAATAATCCGCTTTATTAAAATCTACATAGATTTACATTTCTAGTGTACACTAGTCAGAAAATGATAAAACTTGTATGTTATTCAGCTTATAAATAGGAATATAAATTTCAGTTTCATAAAAGTATCACACATTCTATAAAACACAATATTTATATGTTAATAAGATAACAAATTATTTATTCAAATAATGTGGACTTATATAAATTCAACTTGTTTTTTTTCTCTTCATTTTAGTATACATGCCTCAAGGGGAAAAATCTTTAGAATATCTTAAGAAATTTTTCACACAAGTTCATTCAGATAGAACTTTGCGTCAATACCTAGTAAAGTTGACATCTCCTTCTTGTCCTTGTTCAAAGGCGACTGATATTGTGGTAAGTTTATGGACACGATCAATCTTTTTAATTCACCCCCGACAGTTAATTACGCCGCCCTCTACAAAATGTAACACTTACAGATATATTACTTTTGTTTTAATAACAAATTGGAACTGACAAATTATGTTCATTTGTATGCAACCTTAACCTACTTATTTATATTTTTTAATTACAAATGTACTGTCGAATTTTTTTACAATAAGTTCAATTAATGGCACACTAAACGATTCTAACATCTGTATTAGGCTTACTTTTTTCTGATATTTAATTTCTAAAGCTAAAACTATATCATACAACGTTCCAACTTTAATTTGATAATAATATTGACAATTAGTTTATTTCTATATAAAAAGTACGTTATTACAACCAGCCTATTTTTAGGTAGTTGAAGAGTTATGTCGTTCATTTTTCCTTATAGCACAAATTGTAATTAAATATAAAACTATTTGGTGTTTTGTTTATTTTATCTGACTAACTATGATTATATCAATTACAATAACAAGTCTCAATTTATTTTTTGTTTGTTACAAACTATAATAATTATATGTAACTTTGTTTCATTCTACCTTGGTAATTCATTCATAGTTTGTTATAAATTCTCTAAAACACGTGTATGATATAGCAAAACATTTGTTGCGTTAAAGCACTATTAAATATAAATTTTATTAAAAAAAGTTTTCCTTGTATGTTTAAAATATTAATATCATTTACTAAAAAAACTGATGTAAGGTACGAGTATAATTTTCATTAATGAATTGATTAAGTTTATTAATGAAATATATTAAGTAACTATAATGAAACCTTAATTGAATAGCAGTATGAAATAGATAATGTTATCGATAAGATTGTTTGTGTGTTTTAATCTGCAAAACCTCCATTGTAGGACAGACATTTTTGTTAGTGGCAGTATCTAAAATATATCGAAGCTTGGTAGAAATCATTTGTATGACTTATCACATGAAGGTTATTACTTATTACGTTAACAAATTACTTATTACAGTTCACATACGTTATAGATTTAATACACTTCGTTGACTGACCAACTTATTGTTGTAATATAAGTAAAGAACATCCAACTTGGTAGTTGCACATTTATTCAGCTTTTCGTAGGTTTAAAAGCAGTTTTAACATTAGTTATTTTAACTTGGTTATTAAGTAATATGTTTACATTAATAATAATAGGAAATAAAAGTAATTTTAACGTTATATGTATAAAGGTCAGGTTTCGAATGACGAGCAATATGAATACTAGAGTTAACAGATCATTTAAGAACACATGCCAAAGGAAACCATTTTACTTTTTTTTGATAATCTGTTTTGAGAGGCATATACCAGCTATGTAACGGTTTAAAAGTAAAAGTAGGGGAGTTGTAATTAAAACTAACAACTTAGTGTCAAGAGATGGGATTGTATTAAAAGTTTGTTTTTCACAAGTGCCGTCCACAGAAAAAAAATGCATAAACCCGAATCTTACATAGCAAGCGAATGTTATTTCTGTTATAAATACAACATTTATTATTATTAATTTATTTAACCACACAAATCTGCATAAAATACAATCATGGTGGGGGGGGAACAGAGTAGGGAGAACATATAGAGGAATACTGACTGGTATAAATTATATAGATATATATATTCTAAAATACTGCCAATACGTCATTATATGGTAGCTCTCAGTTATAAACACGTTCAGTAAGTCCGGAGGTCGTCCTGAACACGACAAATACGTTTACATAATATGTAAACGTATTTGATTTAATATTAACGTATATTGTTATATATATTATATAATATAATAATATATATATAATATTAACGTAATATTAACGTATTATGTTAATATGCGTTGGAGATAGGTTCAAAGCACGATACTCGTACGTTAGACATAAGTTTTGGAGACGCTAGATCTCACGTATTTCATCTTATGAGTAACTGACATGTAGCGTTTGTGAACGTGTGTAAACGATCACATAGCTTATCTACAACTTATGCCCGCGTATGTGTAACGTATTACTATTAGCCATACGTCAGGAAATTTTGACAACATTTTCTGACGACCTCACCGTACTCCGACATTATATGTCAGCGTGTTTCAGCCTGCTCTTAACTTATATAAACTTACCCCTAACTTATTTGACTTATGCCAGCGTATTGTCATACGTTGGGTATACGCTAACTAAATCGTCAAGGTGTGACAAGGCCTTAACGATTAGTGTTATTTGTAAAATGCTGAGTCAATTATTAATGAAAGTAATCTGAAATAATGTTCCTTTTATTTTATCCTCACGTTTTTTCAATGATACAGAAAGACATCCTGAAGCGACAGAGTACTGGTACACCTGAGTACTCAGCAGCCACCCCCAGTGCCCTGGTCACACTGAAGGTTCTCCTTGAGCGTGCCTCCCCAGTTATCCTCGACAGTGAGGCGGGTCAGGAGTTGGTCTTGCAGCTCGTTGTGTCCTGGGAGAGTGTTGGCTCGAATCAGACGTCCAGTCAGAATTCTGCTTCCAACCCACTGCCAGTGATCTCAAGTCAGCGGGCTCTGCGCCTCATACTGGCGGTAGCTGTCTACTTCAGGGTATGTTTATTACACGTCAACAGTAGACTAGGTAGCTAAATAATGAAAGTTGTAGAAAAAAAGAGACCATTTTATATTATAACAAATTTTAATGTAATATTTTGATTATTGATTTGATGCTTACAACGCTAACTTTTCATAGTACAGATCATTGTATAATAATAATTTTTATTTTGTTAGAAAATGTCTTAACTCTGAAGTTATAATATTAATTTCTACTTAGTTGGTAGTTAGCCTGTATTTTATTTATTTTTAATATAATTCAACCATTAATTATTTGGTATTTATTTATTTATAATAATTACATTGTAACTTTGATGTGACTTACTTATATTTAGAGATTAAAATATAACGTATAATTTGTATTACGATCTTGTATATTATACTAGGTATCTTATTTAGTAATAATTTTTTTAATTATTTAAATCAAATCGAATTTAATCTTTTTTACGTTTTAGGATTCACTTCCTCCTGATGACTTAATGGAGTACATTATTGGTATGTTGAAGGCTAATTCAACAGTGGCGGCAAATGCAACCAATGAGGGAGATCCTACTGATGAACTTTGTTTACAGGTAATTATTTGTTGTGTATACATTAACTACTTAATCCCGGTTTCATAAGAATTTTCGTGTATACAACGCTTATGGAATAGATACGAATGAGAATCATATTAAATTCCTATTTAGGCGTGAGTAATAAGATCGAATGATAAAACATCACTTTTTAGAGCAGAACATTTTAATTTCCAATTTCTTGAATTAGTGAACTAACTTCGCGATTCTTTTATATAGACTATATTATTTTCTTACAGGTTCTACTGTCGCTGCTTGGTGGAAGAGTGACTGGGCAGTTTGAAAATGCGGGTGGTGCATCCTCTGACGACGCTTCTACTACCAGTCGAATTACTCTAGCGAAGGCGGCTGATTTGTTTCCACACTTGGAGCGGTTCTGTACAACCTCCAATGCTACTGAAACGGTCTCTTCGTCTTCCAAGGTGATTCATTTTACGTTGTTCCCTCTTTTAAAACATCACTTTTTTTTAAATAAAATCCAATATAGTAAGTTAATTTACTTCTATAACACATTTTAAAAACAAGTTTAAGACAGTAATTAGTGTAAGATAAACCCATTATGGTGCTATTGCATCACTTACAGTAACTAACAAAAAAAGTTGTAGGTTATAAAGTTAGGTTGATACCATCGCTCAACAAACCAATTTGTATCGCTTTACACGGTCACTTTTTGTGTATTGTGTTTGTCCAGATAATTTGAATAGTGAAACAGGCCTGTCATTATACCGCTTGTCTAAAATGTTTTCGTGCATATTGTTAAATTCAATTTAAAACATGCACACAAAAACGTACATGCATATTTAGTTTTACTGGAAATAAAAATTTGCGTAATAGCCATTTTTACCTACTCTGTAAGTAACAGTTTCACAACAAACAGCATCAAGAATCTTGCTTCTTTCCAAAAATATTGCCTAATAGTAACTAACAACTGCGGTTTGCAATTATGTTCTTGTTTTAGTTCCTTGTAGTGCAACTGCGTCATTTAAATGTTTAAATATACTCTGATTCAGAGGTTTGACTTCGGGACTTTGCGGAGGCTATTAATGAAGATGCACTACCGGTTAATCTTTCATTACTTGAGCAATTGAAGTTTATTGCAGATTGTTTCCAGTTTAAGTTTTTGCCTTGTTCATGTACAATACGAATTCTCTTTTACTTAATTTATAGTGAGGAAGATTTCATTAGAATGCGAATTACGCAGATATTGACGCTGCTCAGGCCCTAGTCATAATCTGGCTTTTCCTTCTAGTGTATTGTGGTTTACAACAGCAACCAATCATACTTTTTGGAGCATGATTGGATGGTGATGTTGAACGTTTGTAAATGTGTTTTCTTTTCTAAATAGTTTCACACAGCTTACTTTTTCTTCGTGAAAGTCAGTATGTGGTCTGTCTTCTTAGCACAGTTTAAAAAAAACAAATCTGAAATTCCGAACCCTCAGAAACGAACCTTCATCCTCTGGGACATGAATGACACACCCAGATTAGGCGTGAAGGCTGTTGCACTTATTTCAGCAAAGCCGCCCGGGGACGCCTGTAGCGTCGAGGTTTCGGCGATGGCAACATGTCCCGTAAACCAAAAACACCATATCAGTGCAGCCTATCTACACAAGAGGAGTTTATCTATGGCATGATTAAAAATGATGTATATCCTCAAGGCCATAGTGTCTGGTATTACTGTCTTCTAATCTACTATTATACCGATTTGTAAGTAAAAAGCAACCAAGAAGGCTCTCCTTTATCATTGTTGATTTGGGCTTTGTTCCCTGACATGTCTAATGGGTCTCCACCCTCGTCAGTATGTGGTTCTACCCTAGGATGTAACTCACACTATTCTAAACGCTTTGATGTGTTTGTAGTGGCCAGTGGTAGTCTCCTGAATTTTATGACTTTCTGCATTGTATTTGTGGTTACACAGACATTACCATTAAGACTAGCTGACCAAGTTGTATGTATAATGTATATAGAGTTTATAGACTGTATCCAGACTTTTTGGAAAGATGGTATTAAATAATAATAAGATTTTCTGTTAAGAATATGTGGTTTTTCATAATAATATTCTGTTATGTTAATAAGCTTTTTCTTTATCGAATAAAATATTTTTTGTGACTGAGATGGCTTTGCATAAACTGACAAACATAAATTTTATTGATATTATGAATTAATCAGAATTTACTTTTTATAGAAATCCGTTTCTTTCAACATGTCGACATAAATATAAAAATGTGTTGTTATTTTATTGTGAGTATTTGTTTTTCTGTTTTTCTAATCGTTAGTAATTTTCATAATTATGTATTTATAAATCTATTTTAGTAACAATCAAAATATGAATTTTGTATACCTTTTTATGAAATTTAATGTAATATTTTAAAATTTGATATTGCCTTTCTTTTAACGAAATTTATCTTCACAGAGCAGGAGTATCTAAAATGACATTTTAAAGATTAAACTCTTGTCTGGCTATTTGACTTACATCTCTACATATTTAACCAAACATGTTATATTTTGGTACAACATTATTTTAGATTTCTGAAAGTAAATTTCAAGTTATTTAGTTAATAAGCATATTTTTTACTATATTTATTACTTTTCAGGAGAAAGCGATAACTGGTAAACGCGGAAAGAAACAACAGTCTCAAAATAGTTCACAATCGAGTGACCCAAGCTCGTCATCTACAGTGACTGCCACTAACAAAACAGCGAACGGAGGTGTGATCTCTTGTCGATGGATTCAGGACAAGAGGAGGGCTAAGTTTGCTCTTCGTTGTCTCTATCAGATGTATGTCATCGCTGACGAGGACCCAGGTTTCAAGCAGGCCGTTAAATCTCACTTAGATGAAATAGTGAAGGTAACTTTTATTGCATAATACATACATATTAAAAATAGATCTAAACTAAAAAAATCTTTTTATTTTGCAGAAATGCATTTCCTGTCCTCAAGATTCTCCATCGTTTGTTCCATGTCTGACTTCGGTTGGTCACATTGGTCTCTTAATGCCGACACTAGCCAATAAGGATATAAAGTCCTTCATAACGAAAGAACTAGTGCGCAAGGTTCTTCTCAGAGAACCCGAAGAAGCCGCCAATAAGCAAGACAAAAAGGAGTCTCTCACTGTTTGGCTCCCAGATGAAGAGGTTTCTCATCTCACCCGAATTAAGGTGTGTATTAATGTTTGTAAAAGTTTGCCCATTATTTCAATTCATTATTAAAATAATAGGTTTCAATATTACATTATCTGATTTCTTTACGGTATAGAATTCGTTTGAAACATATTTAGCGGTGCACAAATTTGTTTGTTTATAAATTCCTATTTATTGTTTATCTTAAATTTAATTCATTTCGACACTAGATAAGAAAAATACAGTATAAATTAATTTACCTCTTGCGTTACCTAATAAATGAAGACGTTCAATGAATTTTATTTCTTGGGTTATTTATTAGCAATTTATATATTGAATTCTTAATTAACAAATGTGATGATATTATGTCAATGATTTTAAATTAAATTTCTTGAATGAATTACATGTATATAACAATAAAACAAGTTATCTTATATGCTAAAATCTACATCATATTATGATCACAGAAACAGGATTTAATCGAATTAAAATATTAATATTATTATGATATTAATCGTCATTTTTAGTTTAGTATATAATAATTAAGTAAAATAAAAACTGATGAAATGTATTTATTGCAATCTTTTGATATATTCAAATGAAATTGAAGGTAATGATTTAAATTAAGGGATACTCTTTTTCCAATTTAGATCCAAATAGACATGGCTAAATTTTAAAAGTTTTTCTTTCCTTCTAAGATGATGTCGATAAAGTTAATCACGCGTTGGCTTGTTGGTGTGAGAACTGACGATAAAACACTTGTCCAGGCAATTATTAGAATGCTCTACAATGTAATTGTTTCGGAGGGGGATCTCACAAGACAGGCTCAAATTCGGTATGTTATTTTTTGTCCTACGTTATTACGCTTTCTATCATTAATTTTTTATATAGCAATAATTTTATGGATCATTATTATTTTCCAGAGGTGGGGAAATGTGCCGTCTTCGATTAGTGGCAGCTACAAGCTGGTTGCGACTTGCACAGGTCCAAACTTACGTCATAATGATTGAGGTTAATTGGTTCCAAGCAATGGCTTGTATTATTTGCGTAAGTTACTATTTTCTTGTTAATATTATTGTTGTATTACCATAGAAGTTTTTTTTACTAATCGCTACGATATTTTACCAAACATATTTTAAGTGTAATTTATATATTTTTTAATTATTTTTTATATTACGCAGCTTTCAAAATTTGATAGAAAAATCAACGAATAAATATTCCTACTTTTGTATATGTTTA
Source organism: Invenusta paracnida (assembly GCA_036023295.1). Classification (NCBI taxonomy): domain Eukaryota; kingdom Metazoa; phylum Platyhelminthes; order Proseriata; family Coelogynoporidae; genus Invenusta; species Invenusta paracnida. The sequence continues at coordinate 9,283 of JAYRBW010121047.1, forward strand.
AATATTGTTAGAGTTAGTGGATTTTACACTTAAAAGACTGCTGAGGTAGCTTATTTGGGCTCAGTTGTAAAGGTAAAATATCTTCACATAATTCTGCAAATGTAAATTATTTAGAATTGTATAACTGGTAATGAGTGTAGTTACCTTTTTTATTGTATGTTGCAACTCCTACATATATTTTCTGCGTATTATTACAGGACCCCTGCGAAAAAGTGCGGACCCTCTTTCTCTGTAAACTGCATCGGGGTCTCCTTAGACTGAAACTTCCTCTGGAGTACCTCTCAATACTCAGCTATGCAGCGGATGTTAGCGATACTAAGTTTCGGCAATCAGCTAAGCAGTCCCTACATGCAAATGTCACTAAACGAAAGGAGTTTATAAATAAACATCCCTCTTATGCTTCTGATGCCAGTGAGTCAGTACTGTAGTATATTTGAAATAAAATTGCCATTGAGTCGTTGTTCTCACAATATGTAATTTACTCTTATAGTTAGTTATTTTTATTAAAAAAATTGCGTTCGTAATTTTACAAGACTAATTTGGTAATTATTAAATTCTCTACAATTTGTACGTGTTTTAACCTTTCTTTAGTTTTTAAATGAGTAAGGATTTAGTGGACTCAGATTTAAAAACAACTAAATAGAGCATGCCTGTCAGATCCGGATTTGTTAGTTGTCAAGGCTTTAGTTAAAATGGGAGATGTGTGTGGATTTTGAATGTAAAACACGATTAAAACTTTTAAATCTGAGAATATATTGCAGCTATGAACATCAAATCTGACTTTCATAGGTCGAATAATTTTATAGGCGCTATATTATTCTCAATAGTTAGATCAAATGGACACTCAGACAACCTTTTTTCAACTATTTTTGTCCTAAGTGATGATATTTAAGGGATTTTTTCCAAATACTTGTAATGTATCTTGTTGCATTAAAAAAAGATTTTATGATCTTCCAAAAGTATTATGCAGCATACTAAATATTATTATAAGGATTTCACTACTTACTTTTTTAAAAAGAGGAATTAAAGTCACGACTTTTGTTATTTCTTTCTAGCATCTTATTGACCAGTATACTGTATTCTGATTAAATATGTGTTAAACAGCGATATTACATGTCTTACCAATGCCTAGCATATTATATAGTCTCTGTCTAATCGTTTATTGTCTTATGTCAGCTTCTGTAAGATAAATAAACACGAAGAACCTAGTTTATTAACGTAAAAAAATTAGAGCGCGACTACACAGAAAAGGTTCTTCCCATTTCTCTTATTTTTTAATACTACTAGTGCGTAATGAACTTTAATAACGATTTCATGCTATTAAAAACATAATTAAAAAGTATTATAAAAGGCCTGATTAGTTTATAATGCTTTTGAGCAAAATTGATCATTACATACATACACCACACTAACTTCTCTGACAAATCAGATAGAAAGAAATTTAATCTCTTAAATGTGTAAACCTGAAGTAGTTCTAGAATTTACTGACGCATCTTAAAGTTATTTTCTTTGTTAGATCCTGTTAAATTTGTACTAGTAAACAACGTATTTATTACATTCATTCATTTTCTAATATTATTTTTCTACACTGTGTGTATTTGTATAAATGTATATCTGGTAACTGATTAATCTAGTTTAATTACTTTAGTTATATTTTCGCATTTATTTCTTTTATATATATTTTTATGAGGCTAATTATTTAATTTGTTAGTTTTAATATTAATTCTTTGCCAAATCATTCACATGCCCAATCATAAAATTCTTTTATTTTCAGAACTTCTGTCAGCCATTTTGCCGGAATACCTTCTTCCTTATTCAGTGTACCTGTTAGCACATGATCCTGAGTGGAAAGATCCCAACGACACAGCAAAACTTAATAAAATTAAAAAGTAACTTTCAAAATTATTTACTTCAATATCTTTTTTTTTAATATCCTATAATTATTAAAGTTATAAAAATAAATATTTCAAATTGATTTTTTAAATAATAAATTCATTAATTTCTTTTTAACAAAGAATTACTATCATAATAAATATTTAAAATTGGTAATAATAAGTATTTAAAATTGTTACGTCTTATTTTATTTCTTTTTATAAATTACAAGAATATATTGCTATATATATTTTAGTAATTATGATAAGATATTTGATTTGCAACATTATCTATGAGTATTTAAAAATGTTATAACCCAGGTATCTAAAAGATATCAAATTATGTTTTTAGCTGTCTGTGGTTTGTCATGGAGCCTATCGTTGTTAGAGGAGACAGTTTCTCATTTCTTCGTAAGCTGATCGAGACTATGAAACATTCACGTGACGCTCTTTTCCCCGATGATGAGGTCGCTAATCAGGTTGGTTTTGATCCATTTAGTCTGCTGACTTACCTTCATATTAAGCTATGGCATGCTCATTACCGCTATCTCTAAAAAAATTATTTAGTAATATTAATAATTATTGGGATGATTTGTCATTGTAAGCAACTGTAGCTCCTTATTTTCGTACGAGTAATATTTACTATTATATATATATGATATATTTTTTCTTATCTAGAAACTCTATGCAGTCTGCGATCTGGCACTGGGTTTAGTTCTCACTAAGAGCTCCAATCTAGTACTCAAAGAATACCCGGTTGATTTGAAACTACCAAAAACTCTTTTTGCTAAAGCTCCGCGTGACTTCGTCAACGCTGAGTTCAGTCAACTGGCGAATACGGGGGTTCGGTTTACGCCCACAAAACACATTAAAAATGAAATGAGAGATGGTCTTCTGCCCGCAAATTTGGTAAAGGGGTCTTACCCTGTAATAAAGAAGGAATATGTGGAACCTAGGTATGCTTATTAAATTTGTTCAATAACTTTTCATTAGTATGTTACGTTTCTTTTAAAATGTTTGCACACCAATAAGTCCTTCCATAGAGAACATATTTTAAAGGAGGGAAGGAATTATTAAGATTTTTTCAATAAATATCCAGCAACAGATTAGAAGTTTAGGTATATATTTGTTTTGGTTGTAGAATAATGTATTATCAACTTTTATGTGATATTCTTGTACTAAACATTTGTCTGGTTTATTTATAATTTTTGCTGTCATTAAACGAACTAATATAATTAATAATTTTTTAACTTAGCTAAACTTAGTAGATTTTTAATTTTTGATAATATCTCTTTTGAAAAGATGTTTGCTTACATAGCCCATTTTTTGATAACTTTGTTGTATTTTAATTTTTCAATACTTTGTTATTAACTATGATATGAAAAATTCAACTACTTATTCGTATTAAGTAATATTTTATTCCGAGTTTCTTAGGTCTATTTGACACTACCTAATATTTTTTCATTGCCCTTTAAAATAGCCCAAAGTCTGATCGTCATCTAAATTTTGGCTCTCCGAACTTGGCAAAGGGAGCTAATATGAGCACGACTGTTTCAGCTACTGCTACTGCTTCTAAATTATCCCCAACATCAACCACTTCTAAATCCGGAACCACAGTAGAGGAATCGGCAACTTCAACACCATCTCCGTCTGGTAACAATAGGAAGCGGCTGAATATCAGTGTGCTAGGTTACACGGACACCGGGGCCAAGGATATTATTAACATTACTCCGAGCAAGAAGGCCCGACTTCACTCGCCGCCCAAGAAAGCGACTGTGAAAGTAAAAGTGTCCAAGCTTCCCTCTCCAGTTGAAGAGTCCGCCAGTCCTCCAGCGAGTATCAGCAGTCGTGGTCGGGCCAGGATTCTTACATCAAAAATGAAAGCAAGCCCGATTGTCGCCGCTGTTAGCAGCAGCAATCAGTCATCGCCGGTGAAATCTCGACAACCAAAGCAACGTGGACGTCCCGCTCCCGCTAGTCCTGTTAGCAGCAGCAATCTGTCATCGCCGGTAAAATCTCCACAACCAAAGCAACAAGGCAAGCAACGTGGACGTCCCGCTCCCGCTAGTCCTGTTAGCAGTAGTGATCAATCGTCTTCAGTGAAATCTCTACAACCAAAGCAGAAGCAGCGTGACCGTCTTTCTGCCGCCACTCCTGTTAGTAGTAGCGACCAATCTTCCAAATCTAAACCGAAAAAGCAGAGTACTGGACGTCTTGCTACTGCTAGTTCCGCAGTCATCTCTGTTACTAGTAGCAGCCAGTCATCTCCCGTGAAATCATCGCCCTTACCAAAGCAGAAGCCCCAGAGAAAGGTGCTTGGCCGAGCTGCATCTGCTGTTGCCAAAAGGAAACTTGAGGGGAAGGTTGTTGGCAGTTCAGAGGAGGATGCAAGTCAGTTGAACACCATAAATCGTGGACAAGAAAGTCAACAGGAAGAAGTGAAAGAAAAATCTCCTATTAAAAACAAGAATACCAGATTATCACAGAAGCGGATCAAAACCGCATAATGTAACAAGCAAACAATGTGAACACTTGAAAAAAATCTATTTTACTACAATACTTTTAATATTGGTCCAGTTAGGATATCTCTTTGTGCCTAGATCTGACATGTCTGACCATAGCCAAATCCAGAAAGTAATAGTCAGTTACTTATTCAATAGTCAACACTTACAATACTATCATTCCATCTTTAAGCACATTTAAAATTTAATAATAGCCAATGTAATATTGACTAGTTTGGTCATGTTTTAAAATTTTTATTTCAAGTCCCACATTACATCAATTAAAAATAATTTTAGAAAATTATAACCAACGTTTTTATTTGTAAGAGTCTTGTTTGTATTCATCACCTTTCATAATGTATATGTTTTCAACATATTTTACCCATGGCATATTCTCAAGTTGCTTGTGTTACATACGGTCACATCTCAATTGTCATATTTGGAAAGTGACTAGAAACAATCCCGACATTTTATTAAGTTCGTCTTAACTACTAACGTCTCTACTAAGTTGAATACTTTTTATTATAGTAATATTTTAGTAATATATTATTAAAGCCTTTAGCTTATTTTTTATATTATTTCCATGAGAATTATCAGATAATCAGGTAAACTATACGCCATACTTATACGATTGTTACACTACATTAATCGGCATACTTTTACTATACACGATAATTAATCATAGGCTATTTCATTTAGTAAAACATATTTCCCTTCTAATTTATCTATATTTACTCAACAACTGTAAAACGGAATGTAACGTTCACAATGATACATTTATAACATGTTGTTCTAGGTGATAATTTTACATCAGAATTCATTTAAATTTACGAATTTTTTTACATACTGCATGGTTTATTGAGAAACAGTGTCTGTTTAGGATAAAAGTAGGCGGTACATACACACTTTCTTTACAAATTAAGGGTGAACATGGTTTAATAGTGCTTAGGGGCTTCTTTCATGTATAACTCTTGAAGTTTACAGTTGATTAAAGAAGTATTAAATGTAATTACTTTTTATCATAGAAAACGATTGCAAGTTTTAGTTATATATATAAGCTTATTTTTGTGGCCCTTATTCCTTGCCTGTGTTATTTCTGTCAGCTTTTCACTCAAATTATCAAATTGTGTATTTTATTGTTAGTAATATTTATTATTGTATAATTTTATCCCTTGGCTTAGACACAATGTTTTCTTCAGATAAGTAAAAGGCAAAAAGAATCAGAATGTGAACGCTTCAGCTTCCTATAGTTAAGACACAATCTGCTTAACATTTGTATATATATATCATTACTGTCTTTTTTCGTAGTAATAATACTTATTTTAACATGTTATCATTAAAGTTCATGAGAAGCCAATGTTTTGATCATAGTCTGTGGACTTGTTCAAAGGGACCAGATGCAGGCTTCTACTCTTCGTACACTTATATTAATGTTTATTAGTGTAGGTATGTATATATTATATATGTATATCATGTAATGTTGATATGTTTCGGCATTGTCTAACTTTCGTGTGTGTCTTTGTTTTGTTTTGTAAACAAGCGTTACGCTTGCTTCATGCTATTAGCCAACATTATGTAATTCCATTTGTATATTAACATCTAAATTTTTCCATTGCTTTACTAACATGTATCGGTATGTATATCTATTTGTTTGTAGCATGCTTGTTTTTCATATTCTATAATCATGGAGCGGTATTTTCAATTATATTTTTATGTAAATTATATATCTGCGTTAACTATTTTTTTCAACCTTCCATAACGTTTTCATTCCTATGCAATTCAAATGATTGTATTGTATTTTTCATTCTATTAATTTCGTAAAATAGTATTTCATTGTAATGCATCGTATTTTTGTAAAGTGTTTATTTTGTAAAAAAAAGCCCGAATGTTTATAATCAAAACGGTATTGATTAATGTATTTATTTTAAAAAATATACAGCTTTAGTACTAGTTTTTTTGCAGTTTATCATTTGAAATATTCTTGCGCATGCTTTTATCCATAATCAAATTCACAAAATGACTGGATTGACATAATCTGGAAATTAATTATTATTTCTTAGTAATATCACATTCGATAATTCCAATTTAGGTTCAATTTTAGGCGGACCTTTTAAGGTGGACCATACCTAAGCTTTAATTTTTGCAGTCTTAGTTTGTAATGAGATTGTGAGATGCACGTGTGTTTATAATATGGACAAGTGCTACATGAATTTTGTTAATCTGTATCACCTTCATAAATATAAATTATGGTTTTTACCACTATAAATGTTCTCTAGATTATTTATAATTACAAAAAGTCCGTGAAATGTAGTAGGTAATTGAATTAGTTAATAGTAATACATTAATTCAATTAATTTAGATTTATTGAACACAGTTTTTGGGATTTTATATCTAATCTGGATTTTTTAAGAATTAATATTTGCATAATTAACTATTCAAAATATTACCATTCCAAAAATTCCCATTGTACTGAAAGTATCGTAGATAACAATTACATTTTGTTTTTTCATGTACAGACTCTTACAGATTATTGTCACGACTAAATATAACTGGCCTAGAAAATTTTACTATGTAAATGAAGTGGTCTTATAAATTTATTTCTCGGGAGTAATATAATTAATTACTTACATGGTTTAGTATTCTTCCAAGCTTTTATTATGTGAAGTATTAAATTACAAACATTTATATATTATCCAGCTTTATATACATATAGTTAACATTTTTTAAAAGTTCGGTGAAAACTAAATTATACGTAACATTGTCTAACACAAAAAAACGAAAAATGTTTGCTTAGGAGACACCAATGAAATAATCTATATATTCTTATAATAACTGTATGTACGAGGTGTTTACTCTTCAAAGAAAATATACCTTAAAAATCATAATTTGGGTGCACTTTTGGTAACAATTTCTTTTCATTTATAATAAATTTTAACATAGCAAAAGCGATAAAATATTCCAGGAAAGTCAAATCCTTCAATTTTAATGTGTCACAAGCATCAAAAACATAAATTTCAATCGATTTTTGTGACAAAATAGTCTGTTCTCTGTAGACCAAAATTTAATGTAATGCATTAATATTCAGTTAATTAAAGTTGTGTTGTAACATCGAATATATTTGTAATATATTTAATAGCATTTTTTAATAATATATTTAACAAAACATGTCCGTAATCTTATTAATTTCACGGAATTATTAATAAGGAATCTAAATGAAACTGAAGCGATAAAGGAGACTAGTTTAATGCTTTGGACATAGAGTAATTAATCACAGAGTTGCCACTCTTCGTCATATTGTATACAGTTTAATACTACTTTCCCCCACCCGAAAGCTTTTGCTAAATAATGTTTTAAAAACGGACAGCAGTAAAACCGTTTATATGGTAAAACAG
>JAYRBW010121058.1:0-17044 GCA_036023295.1 Invenusta paracnida
GACAATTGCTAGTCACAGTTAATCTTTTTTTTTTAATTTGGGCAATGAGTAAATTGCAGTAATGCATCCCACAATGTCAATAAAACAGCTTCTTTCTCTTTCACAGCATTATTAATATCTTCCATTGCCTTCAGCAATCATTGTTCAGCTTCAATAGCCTTAGACTAAAAGTAAAAAACACAAATAAATTTTCTTTACTACTGATTAATAAATTAGAGATTCAAATCTATGTGCAAGGCAAATTTTAATATCTACTTACTTGGGCTTCACATTCCTTTTGCAGAAACTAATTTTCTTTAAATTTGATCTTCTGTAGTTTGGTTTTTCTCTTTTTGTCCTCTTTTGCAATTTGAATCAATCGCTCCTCCTCCTCTTTGGCTTTTTTCTTGGTTTGTTCTCTTGCTGCAGATGTTGTTATTCTTCCACTGATTTTTGACATTCAGCACGAGCCTAATTTGCTAGGTCTACCAATTTGTTGCCAACAGGGACAGTAGCTGCAGTTAAATCACGGACCCCCAAATAACTTCTACAAATTAGTAGATTTCTTCCTGTAAAATCTTAAAAAGAATTTAATGTATTTAAGATAATTAGAAGATGTTTATTATAGAAAATGTATACCAGACCTACTGACCTGATAAATGGTTTCTCTTTTTAAATGTGTCCAAATCATGTTTACTGCTAATATACTTTGGAAAATTGTGCAACAGCTCAAAGCTAGACAACGCAACAGTTTACTTTGATATATTATGAAATATGTAGATAAGGTCATGTTAAAATAATCTGAGAAAGTTTGAAATTGAATGAAATATGAAAAGCAGTTGTGATTTTTTGTGAAGAAATCTGAAGCGAATTGATTAATTATTATTAAATGAAATTTAAGTAGTCCAAAATAAATGGAATCAGAAGATTGCTGGATTATTTTGATGAGTTACTACAATGAGCTAATACAATTCCTAGTTAAATAATAGGCAGTACATAAAATAATGATAGAGTTGGCTAATGATTTCTTATAATTTAATGTCCAAATATATTATTTTCATGTGTTCCTAAATTTATGTCTTTGTTGTATTTTAATACTTATATGCATAATTAATTATTAATTATATTTATTGGGTTGAGCCAGAAAATAGGAATCCTAACACTAGATTTTGTTAATGTTATTCATATTTAATTATTATTATCTGATTGTTGTATTAAATAATATTTATAACATGGTTTTGATAACAATCCATATATCTTCTTAATCTGCAAGATATTGTATTTAAGATAAGGACCACAATTGTATATGCAAGATATAGTAAACATTGTGCATCAGTTCTTAAATTTACATAAATTTATTTAATATCCCTAAAAAGAAAATAAATTACCTTAAAAAGTTTATATTTGATATATAAAATTAGTTTTGAGTATGTTTCTCTAAATCTATATTGGCTTTCATTAAAAAATGGTTTTTCAACAAATGAATTTATTCATTTACTTATTGTTACCTAAAAATTGTCTGATTAAGTGATGTTAATACTGATATTGGCCTGTAGTTTTCATCTTTTGTTTTATCTCCCTGCTTGAAAATCGGGTTTGCTTTTTTAGTATTTCTAGAAACTTTTCTATTAAATAGGATATATTTAGCAATTATTTATCTTAGTTTCATTTTTGCTATTTTATAAGCAAGATTAGGAAGTTGATAATACACTGGATTTCTTATTTGGTAATTAGCTAATAACATAAGAAATGTCCACATTAGTAACATTTTGAAGATAAATAGAATATGTAGTATTATAGTTAGTAGTTAATTTTTTGTCTTCATGGTTAATTGCAGCAGCTAGTGCTTTCCCTATGTTTGAAAAATATATATTTCATTGGCTATCTTTTTTTATTTTAATGCTTTTATAATATTTTGTTGTCAATGTATTATATAATCTTTTTCTCTACCTAATATTTGGTTATATTTAAAATCCCCACAGGTGTATTATAAATAAAGTAGAAAGACAAACATTTATATTGCCAGATAAAACCAGCAATATAAACTCAGTCAGTATAATATACTTCAATACAACTTTACAATAATTAATCAATGTAATTCTAATAACTCATTTATAACAATACATGTTATTGATAAGTAACACTTATTAGGATAAATTTACATTGGATAACAGTTTATTGTTTTTATTTATCATGTATTCACATTTATAATGCCAATACTAACAGTATTCTGGAACCAAACATAGCTCTTAGGTCACAGTTATTATGCATGTCTATGTCTACTTGATAATTAAAATACTTGTACTAACAATCACAAATTGCTTTTTTGAAGTACTCACCCTTATATTCATATTCAGAAAATGGTATTCTTTATGAATTTTATGATTTATTATGTATCTGAGTGTGCCTTGATTTGTTCATCATGTTTATAACTTCCATGTTTTCAGCATCATTACAAATGATTTTATTTTTATTAACTTTATTATCCTGAGATTAAATATTGATTGATTTACGTTAAATGCAAAGTAATGTTATTGGTACAAACAATTTAGCACTTTTAGACTTCAGTTCAGAGAACAAAAATAGACTAGTTATCTTTGGTACCTACTAATCAAGATATTTGATTGACATATGAATATTCTGTGAATGTTTTTTTACATTAAAATAATTTAAAATTGTTTTCCCACTTTTTTGGCTTTTATGTTGTTTGTTTTAAAGGCCATTTTTGTTATATTAGTAAAATTATATTTTACCAGAAGGTATGTATTTCTGGCAATTAGTAAAAATCTTTTTGCAGATTCCAGTACCAGATTCAAAGATTAAATACCCATTTTTGGATTTGTGCCAGATTCAAAATTGAACAATCTACATCTAACACCAGTTTCAAAAGAGTAAAAAACCCTTTCCAGGTCCCGATTCATGTCAGATTCCAAATTCAAAGCAATGAAAACCCTTTTTTATATTTACCATGATTCAGATTCAAATTGTAAAAAGTCTCCAGATTCCAGCACTAGATTTACACCAGTTTCAGTTTTTAGATCAAAGCAGTTAAGTTTTTGTATAGGTTTAGCATGGCATATAGTGCCAACGGTTTTTCAAATCAATATAAATAATTAATACTCCTATTTTTTTTAATCTAATATTTGATATATAGGATTAGTTTTAACCCTAAGTACATCTATAGTTAAGTATGTTTAAATCTACTCTGAATAATAAATAAGCTCTAAATTTATATTGGTTTTCATTTACAAAAATGTTTTTCAACAAATGAATTTATTCATTTTCTCATTTATTCCTCAAAAATTTCTGATTAAGTAATAGTACAGTACTGATATTGGTCTGTTGTTTCCATTGTTTGTCTTATCTCCCTGCTTGAAAATTGGTTTTGATTAGTATTTCTAGGAACATTTCTATTAAATAGGATATAGTATTTAGCAATTACTTAACTTAGTTTCATGTTTGCTATTTTATAAGCAAAATGAACACATTCCTATCATATATAAATTTTATAGCAAACAAATTAAATACTGAAACAACTTGTATTTAATTCATTGTGTTAACAGTGGAGTAAATCCATACTGCTTATTACAAAAGTATAAATATTATTTTATTGAATAATTGGACCGATATATAATTGTTTTGAAAATTAACAGAAAATAATTTTGAACCACAACTATATGATATTACTTTTTTTCAGATGGAATTAGATCTTCGCTATGCAGATTTACATGCTTGTGTGAGTTGTATTGGCTGCAACGAAGACAATGAGTACAAGATAAATATTGATGCGACGGGTATTTGTTTAAAATTTAAATTCTGTATATTTTTTATCCAGCTTATATAATTATGCATTTTATAAGATACATTTTATAAGATACATTTTCATTGTAACATTTAATGCAAAATTGTCATTATTTAGAACTATTTTTATTGTACATTTATGCCAAAAGTAAAATTTCATCAGTACATAACTTATACGATTTTTTTAGAAAGCATTAAGGATATCTTGCGTTATCTTCGTCGCGAGAACTCTTCCTGTGATATTCGTCGAGAGTTGGGTAAGTTGAAGATCGTCTCGAGTGATCTGATCCCATTACTGCGGACCTATCCCAATGATGCCCTTCTATTTGACCTGGTAATGCGTCTGCTAATGAACTTAACTCAACCAGCTTTCGTAGTCTTCAAGCAAGAAATACCCACTGACACGGAGATGCGAGGCTTTTACATTCAAATGGATAGCCTTCTCAAAGAATACAAGCAGGTTTGTTAAATGCTCTTCGTCTTACTTATATATATTTTATTAACTGTAATGTTGTCTCGTAGTTCATTCATAGCCTAAGCGAAAGTATTGAATTATTGCATTGTTTAGCATAAAATGCTGTTTGTATTTAAATTTATTCAGTAAAGATCGATTATTATGGAATTTTATCAAGATTATCTTGATATTAATTATTATTTCTAAATTGTTTAAGTAATTTAAATTACATTTTTATAATCTCATAAAAGATGCTATTATACCAATCCATCATTTCTGATTGCTAACTTAACTGATACCATAAACCGCCGGAATTTCATAACTCAACTATCATTAAAAGGTAAACAAAGAATCTGGGAAACAACACAATATTTATAAATATAATTGATTAATACGATTACTTCTAGATGCTGTTGTAGATACCTACCATGTAAAAGTTTATTTTTAGTACAAAATTGTAATGTAATTGTAGTTAAATTTTAATAATATATGTGATGTTTTTAAGAGTGGGATTTAATATATTCTAGTATTTATTATTTATTAGTCTTTTTCTACTTTCAGGCGTTTGCCGACGAAACTCTCATGCAAGTTCTTAGCACAAAAATTAGTGAAATTTTTGATAAGGTAATTTTTTATTGAGCTACAAGACGTTTCTGGAAGTTTGTATTTTACATACTGTTTATATCTATTATTAGTAATAATTTTCAATTATATTTTTTTCACTGTTATCACAGTATAGATATTATAATATAATATCTATACTGTGATAACAGTATATTATGTTTTTAACGAATTAGAAATACTGTTAATATTTTGTAGGTTTGGGAGGATCGTAGTGAAGAAGAGCGCCTTCTTATCGAGAGGATTCTTATCTTGATTCGAAATATTCTTCATATTTCTCCCGATCCAATTGAGGAACAGGTATGCATGAAGCTTCACACAATTTTCTTTATAGGTTCACCATTATTAATATTGTAGAGTTATTTATTGAACGGAGTGTCCAACCCTATGTGAAATTCGCATATAACAAATTATAAAATATTCGGGAATTTTGACATATATGTACGTGAATTTTATATGCTATGTACATTAATTTATAAAATAAGGCTATTATATTGTTGAATTATTTGTTTAAGGAATTTGTAAAAATTTAGATGTGATAAAAACGTCAGTGGTATTTTCTTTACTTGCTTAATTGTAGGCTAAGTGAACATATTATATTGCATTATGATATTTTTTACCTTAATATGTGAATTATACGTGAAGTTTGCCACCACAATAAATATTGTAAAATAATACTGGCCTTATCCAGGCTAATTTATATAATTAGTTTAAATGTAATAAATAGAAGACTGAAAGATCATGTGTTTTTTTTCAAATGGTATATTATTTACAGTAAAACACTTATTCTGCTAATGCGAATTTTTATATTTAATCCATAATGTTGTATTCACTTTAACACACCTAACTTTTATTTTTCGAACTTGAGGACTGTTAAATTAATATAATTACTTGATAAAATAGTTGTGAAAAACGAAGCAATACATATTTTTGTAATTATTTTTGCTTTTTTTTATTTATACGAAATCATTTAGGATTTTTTTAATTATGCAGCCACTACACAAATCAATTAATGACGTTTTAGGTTCTAGAGAATTTATTTAATAATGTAATTATAATATCGAAAAAGTCGCAATTTAATTTAGTTGCAACTTTAAAATGTAAATTATATTTCAAATTCGTTTTCTATCTGTATTCTACCCGTATTATCTATATATGATATAATTAATAAATCTTATTATAATTTCCAACAATTACACCTTTTATACAAAAATATATTTTTCTAGTAGAGATCATTAAACACAGCATGGATATTACTAGTAAATATTTTAATTGTACTTTTCAAATTCTACCTTTAATTTAACTACATTTTTAATGCGAATATTTTAGATACCGCACTAGTCTGCTTTTTATTACCTTTAGACCACTATTTTTACACAAATCCCTATAAATTACTGTTTAAGTTAAACCGGTTAAATAAAGATATATGTATTTATCCTTTAATGATGTTCTGTATACAGCGAACGGACGAAGACGTGAGTGTTCATGATGCAATCCTCTGGGCGATGCACACTGGTGGATGGGACGATCTTTTACTTTACCTGGCCAACGCCCATGATGAACAGTCCTTTGCTTTTCACACGCTCGAGATTATATCTCTTATGTTCAGAGAACAGGTCAGTGCAATGTGTTATTATAAGCATATTATGACTATCGTTTATTGAAATAGAATGAGCAAAACTATTTCTAATAGAACCTCCTTTTTCTGTAATAATTTATATAATATTCTAAAAATATGTGTTACATTTTATTATATTATGGTCTCACAGCAATTATATATTATTTTATAGTCCTAGTTACGCGTAATATGATTGACTCTGTATGAAGTCTGTTGGTAGTGTAATCATTTTAAATTGAATTTCGCGAAGGTGAGATGCGCTGCTTATTAATAGGTTATACATTTATAAAGCTTTACAAAACCAAAAGCAATAGAATATTACGTTATTATATTATACTGTTAATATACAAATAGAAAATATTATGTCTGTCTCAATAGTTTAATTCAAGTTTTTATGTTGTAATATGGAATAAATTTGTCTCTCACCTTATATGTTTGATACATTTCTTTATTTGTTGGTTATTTTTTAGACACCGGAAATTTTAGCAAATGCTGGTCGACAAGATAGCATAAAAGATGACCCTGGACTGAAGTATATTTATAATTTTTATTACTTTTCAGTTATAAATTTGGCCATGGTTATACTTGTTTTTAATAATAATACTAATACCGTAGATTGATAGTTTTACTAATTTTTAAAAACATTTTATCTACTCTATAGGCTCTTGGAACGGACTAGATTTCAAGAGGTGGAACTTAAGAAAAAAGACACGATGAATATGAATATTCGGTAAATATACCATGTGAAGGATATGTAGTTTCCTGTTTGAAAATAGATAGGATGAAACACAATTAGAAAATAGATATCAAAATTTTGGTAGTATTTCCAAAATAATTATTTCAATTTTTATATTTGTCCGTCCGATACAATGCGAATTATATTTTATTTTTACGAAAGATATGTTTCCCTTGGCATTTCATTCACCAACTGCATAGTTTACTTTTTAATAATGTTGATAATATACATTTGGAAGTAATCTTATAATTTATTATTATACTTGAAACATACTTGTAGTATAATATTGATCTCAAAACGGAAATAGATTTTAATATAGGTTAAAATGTTGCAGGTGAAAACAGACATTTTAGAATAACATATGCCAAAATAATATTAAATAGTATTATAGTTTTAAATTGTAGTTTTTTAAATTGTTCTGCAAACATAATTTTTTTAACATCTTTCACACAAAGAATTGAGAAAATGTTTTCTTTAATTAATGGTTTTGCAAAATTACATGTTTCGGTTTTCATATTTATATTATTTTGTGTATATTTGTGATTAATAAAACAAAATATGTTTATATGCAATTTTATTACAAAATATGGTTTAGTAGATCAAAAGTTTACAAATAACGTGTACCTAATATATTATGTTAGGTATATTTTATTTCAAAACTTTTTGATTTACTGATCCATTTACTATATCTACTCCTTTAAACGACAGTCACAATCGATTTGGAGGCACATTTGAAGTCCGTGGAGTTCAGTCGATTGGTGACAGATGCCTCATCTACCATCATGATGTCACCAAGTCGGAAATTACTCTCGATAAGGACAAACCGGGTCGACGCAAACCAAAAAACACGCGACCAATTCTTGAGCGCGAGGTGATTCGCCGTTCAACTCTCACCATTAGACTGCATCTCAAAGTGAGCGGTTTGGTTACATTTTCATCTTTTTAATGTCAGTTAATTTTGCGAGAATTGTTTGTCATTTGTCGTTACTAAAATAATGTTTTTTGTTATATATATTTTGACTAAATTGACTATTCTACTGTAAAAAGGTATCCTATAAGACCTACTGTTAGACTACCCTACAGTAAAAACCATCCATAGCAAGTGATAGGGTTATAGATGGTGTTAAAGTGCAGGAAGTGAATCAGAATAACCAAAATGTAGAGAGATTTATTTGTTTATCAATGTTTTTTCTGAAAGATATCTGTATTTTTGTAATTTTATGTTAGTAGACAAAGTCCGGATATATAATATTATTTATCCGAAACATTTGTACTTTGTATATATTAAAGATGATTTGAATAATTATATATTTTCTTGTAATTCAATCTTCTGCTTTTCAATTTATTAACATAAAAATTTGATAAATTTTAAAACATGACAACTTAAAAAAATAGTTGCTTGAAATGTCTTGGTTTTCTGACTGAGAAGGTTGGCAGATCTGTTTGTAATAAGGCGTTGATTAATTAAGAGATTGAAATTACTATTTTCTAATGTTCTATTATATTTTAAGCATTTTTATTTTATTCTACTTTTATTATTTTATAAATTGGATAGAAATTAGAAAAATAAGCTTATATTCCTGAAAATAATCAATTTTATATGCAAAACCTGTTGTCGTTAAATTGTCTATATAGAATAGAATCACTAGTGTAGTATACTATTGTAAGTACTACCATAAAGTAAGGATTGTACCCATCTATTTTTATTCTATGACTGTATCTATATTCTATACCTCATAGAAATGATCATATTAATTATAAATACTACTTAATATTTATCTAAGTACACATTATGTATAATACACTATAATTAAATGACAATATTTTCGAGAGAAGTTATTATATTTAATCTGAGTATAACATTTTGTTATATATTATACATTGTCATTATATTTATTTTGCTATACTTTTAATTATTTCTGATCAGAGATTCTGTCAATGCTTCCTTGAGTGCGGTTACAACCTGCTGATGAGCACGGCCCATTCAGCTCTTGAACGACAGTCCAGTCAAGCCGATGACGAAACATACTACCTCTGGGCGATGCGCTTCTTTTCTGCGTTCTGTAGAGTTAATGACTTTAAGATTGAATATATTAGGTAAGGGGAAAACATTAGCAATAAACTACATCAATAATCATCAATTAGGGCATTAATAATTTATTGTAAAGTGTAGAATAAATATTGTTAAAATTCAATTGATCATTGTTTAGATTTTTATAACACACTTTCATCTATTTTTTCTGTAGATCAAAAATGTTTAATTACTCGTTACTTTTTTCTCTTTATTACTTATATTTTTAATTGTGGACATTATACTATAAAAGTCACACAGCTAATATTTTCATTTTTCATATATAAACTTGGTAAAATATTCCGGAAAGGATCTCACAAAACGTTTAAAAATCAATTACCTGTTCAAATTAAACTGTTCATCATAAATCCATTAATGTTTTAATGAATTTATTAAATAAATGAATAAATAAAAAATAAATAACATAACTCCATTAATGTTTTCGTTCTTGTTTAAATATAGGATATTTGATTCGTATTATCTATTATTCTTTGGCTTAAATTATTTTAAACTATATGTCTTACTAAATATTACACAATATGTAGTTTACTCTTGTCGTTAGTCCTTAGTAGCATTTTTTAATCAAAATAAGAGAACACACACAAGCCGATGCTGTATTGATTTATTAAAATCCTAAATTTTCGTGGTGCAACCACAAATAAGACAAGAATGAGCTATTTTAATAAATCAATACAGCATCGGCTTGTGTGTGTTCTCTTATCATGGAAGAATAGTTAGCTGTTCACGCATTAAAATGTATTTGCTTTGTAACATAATATAATATGCTTTTTACTTAAACTTAGAAGACCGTCGAATAGTCATTTTTTTTTAAATGTCAATAAAATTGTGTGAGGATGTGTTTCATTTTACTAACCAACAATATTGATTGTAATTATAACATTTATAAAAAACTGACAGTGAAACAATGACGATAGAATCGATCCACTGGGTGTACTCACAAGCGATGACCTACTTTGAGAGCATTCGAGCAGACAAATCCAAGTCTTTGCAGTGGTCCCGACGGCTCCAATTGGCTATGGCGGCCTATCGTGAGTTACTCACTTGCTTGGTCTTCATGGAGAAGAACTCAGATATGACAGTGCAGCAGTCAGCAAGCACAATCAAGGGTAATTATGTTGGCCAATCTTTTAGATATTAGATTATATTCTACATATTATATTTAGAGTCATATTCTACTGACGAGCCTATATTTTTTGCCTAGATTCAGACTTAAGGCTTACAAAGATAGACAAATTAACTCTTAGTCGACTTGAATTCATCGTATATAAGTTTATTTTACATTAAGTATTTTACTGCCATAATATAATTAACAATAATGAGCCTTTTTTATTTTGTTAAAGTTCTGTTAAGTTAAATTAGTTCGGTTTGTATAATTTTTGCATAAGTTCTTGTTTAAAGCTAATATATTTTTAAATAAAAAATATTCAGGCATTCTATTATTTATATTATTGTACTTATAATATATATGTACCATTTATTGTTAGTTTACAGTTAGTTTTTTTCAGTTATTCTTCAGTGGTCTTTCTTAGTTTTTATTTATTATTTTTAATGTTCACATTTTCTATTTTTTAGCTAAGCTCCTTTATCAGGTTGAATATCGAGAGATTTTTCCACTTCTACTGAAGGAATTTCTGGAGACAAAACAAAGCAGGTATAACACCAATTCAAGTTATAATTTTTATATCTATTGTATTCTGTGTCAATGTAAAAAAGTTGTTATCACCAATAGCAATTTTTTATACTTTTTATTATTTATTGAGGACATATCTGAGAGATTTAGTGGAGGGAGCCCATTTGCTTATGAAGATGCTCCAACAACAGAGTAAATCGGGACTACTAATAGTACAAAAGAAAAAGCACAAGAAAGCGCCAGCCAAAACGAGACCCAAACCAAAACCTGGGCCACAGTCTGGTGTTGAGGTTTTGTCAGCTGAGGAACTGGAGGTTAGGTGGGTGTATCTATAGTGTATTTTAGTTTCTAAATATTTTATTTTTTAAACATCTGTACGATGGGCTTCAATAAGTAAGCTGACTCGATATGAAAGCAAACGCCCCCACATATCGAGTCCGCTTACTTATTGAAGCCCCTCGTAATTGTGACTTCCTTTAAGAGTAATGAGTAAATCGATTAGTTAAGAATGTGTACACAATGGTTATTATGTTTTTAATAATTGCCCAGTTAGACCATTGTGTTTATTTTAGCCAATCCAATCATGTTGATATCGAGATTTACGGTTGATTCAAATGCACATTTAAGCATTTTTATTATTGATTTTAATATTAAATTTACTATTCTAGTTATATTATGTATTATTATGTATTTATTATAAATATTGTATGTACTGTACTGCATAATCCGTATACCGGCCTAGTGTACGGCATCTGCAAGGCCAGTATCTAAGTATATTTGAAATCGAATTGTACAATATGCATATTTTACTTGTAGAGTTGAGCGCGTATATTGCCAATTAGAAGGAAATCGCATATATGATATCACTGGCATCGTGGTTATGAGCTTCACTAATGGTATAAGAATATCGCTAACATTGTATACTTGTATTTTTATTCAATGATGTAGATCTTTTTAAAATGTCTATAGGACTTATTTCTAATTATATTTTATATCAGTGTTAACGAAAACTTTAATAATTGTTTCCAACAAAATGTAAAATATCATAAAATTGTATTTCTTGTATTGTTATCTTGCAGTTTTGTTTGAATAAATATGTCTTGTTTAGGAACATGTTTTAAAAAGCTCTTCTGAAATTTGTTCACTGGTGCTTACACCGTTTCGTCGATTTCGTTCACCGTTTCATTTGTTATATGTAGGGTCGTCAGTACCGGCGATACTTTTATTTTTTTGTAACTATTTGGTTTAATTAAGCGTTAAACCATGCAATTATTTTTTCCAAATGTATTAACATACGTAGAGACTTTTAAAAATTATGTGCAAAATACGATTTCTCACAATACTTATGACTAAATACTTAATACGATACAATTTTGGTACAAATATTTAATGTATTTTTTTCATAGTACGTCTATTTTTTAAATATTTATTACTTGCTGCATTATAAATTTCTTTTCTATAACACTTTCTGTGTTAACAAGTCATTCATGTAGACACTGAAATGAATTATATCTTATTAGGATTTTGCATTTTATCTTCATGAATTTTGTATTGGTCTTTTTTATTGAAAAAAAAACGCCACTAGATTTTATCATGAATGTAGTTATTATTATGATTTTAATGATTCCATATTGTTCATTGATTAAAGTATATTTATTATTCCCCATTCCGCTCTCACAGGTGGGATGCGATGTCGGATGTGTTGAGCGCGGCTATCCATGGTAATCTAGAGCTTCCAAGAGAGGAGGATTTGCCTCCCCTCTTTGATCCGACAAGGGAAGATCTTACCATGCGCGATCAATTGTGAGTTAGTGGATCCAAATTCAATTTTTATTTATACTATATTATATATTCCGACTTTTTTTCAATCAGGAAATCTGCTCTCCTCCATGTGAAAAAGTGTCTTCATGAAAACGAACCCTTAAAGGCACTTGTTCTTGAAAGGCTAGCAAGGTAAGAAAATTAGGAAAATATCAAAGCTCAGAAGTATAATTTTTTGAATCGACGAGTAAGCTGTATAAAATTATATTTTTTATATGTTTTTTCGGTTATTGGAATTTATTCCTAGTACATCAACGCATTCAAACAATGTTGGGTGCACGCTCATTTTTTATTGAATAAATCTTATTGGCATTTTACACTTAATCAATATACTACGAACATGAGGCTGTATAATTAGTGTTCTAAATATATTTTTATGAAGTTGTACATAAAAATCATATATACGGAACTGTCGTGATTTATTGAAGTTTAGTCAAAAACATTTTGATCAATTTTAAAACTTTTAGAGAACTATGGCCAGAGGAAATTGAGTTTGCAATTGATGACGACTTTCTGACTCTGAGAGACATTCATTTGTCGGATTTGGAGGGAGCACCGATGAATATACAGCGGGAAGGTGAGCATTATACTTATTAGTGACCGACAATTTAAATTGGTTATATTGTCGTGTTTAATATTAGAATTTGAACAATTAAATTAAAATATAATTTACTATTTTAGAAGTATTCGTTATTGACTAAAAATATTTGGATTACCTGTAAACTATAATTTTTATAAACATTTTTTTATTTAATTAATATTTTTTTTAAGTTACGATTATGTATGTATAAGTCTATTAGTGCTTAAACTTATAAAGATGTTGTGACTTTCTCCTGTATTTCATTCTCATCAAAGTTCAATATTCAATATGTCTAAACTTTAATATAGTTGGCTATTAAGAAACATTTCATCATTTGTCTTTATTAGAATTTATCACAGTGTTTATTTGCTTATATTGTTTTTGTTTTTAATTTTGTTTGGTACATTAATCAAATATAATTGAGATAAATTACTTGGTGATTGTTTTATACTTGGCCACATAATATGATTTAAAAAATCTATAACTATCTAGCAAATTTTATAATGTAAAATAAATAAATCTGCATTAATTAGCGTATATGCGTATTACATACATTACAGCCGTGTGCGAAATCTGTGTAAATAACATGTCGTATCGGTATATGTAGTCGTGACCAAAGGTCTCAGTCCACTTAGAAATATATATATATTTAACAAAAGCATGTATTGAAGCAAACTTCGAAAAGACTGTATTTAGGAGGACTTCCAATGTGTGTAAAAGGGAGTAAAACTCAAAAATGACTATCGGGATTTTTATTTTATAGGGATTGGATGGAAGCATACTACTGCAGTTTTCATAGTTATTCAGTGATGCAAGTGGTTTCATTGTGGCTACAGACTCCGTAGTTCTACCATCACCCTATATAGGGATTTAATAGACTCCTGCAGTAGTCCCAATTTGTATAGATATATTAGGGTAGCTGTATTTGCATCGACACGGAATATCATCGACACAGACTATTATCGACTCGGAATATCATCGACATGGATTATCATCGACAGGATAAACTATGACAGGAGGCGGATTACAACCGACACGTACTTGAGCCGACAGCCTTTTGGCAGTGTTTGGAATTCAGTCGACACTCATTTATTAAAGAGTGGATTTGCATCGACACGTATTTCAGGCGACAAATTAAATTTTGACGGAGGGCGTACTTATGTCGACACGTATTTCAATCTACAAAATAAATTTTGACAGAGGGCGTACTTGCGTCGGCACGTATTTCAATCGACAAAATAAATTTTGACAGAGCGTACTTGCGTCGACACGTATTTCAATCGACAAAATAAATTTTGACAGAGTGCGTACTTGCGTTGACACGTATTTCAATCGACAATCAATATTAGGCACGCGATCATGGAATCATCCCCCTTACTGATTTTCTTTACTTTTGAGTTATAATTGAATTGAGCAGACTGGACGTGTTGACCTTGTAAGTCTTCGCTGAGTCACTCCTGCAGGTTTAATTAGAATTGTTACACTTTCTCCAGTTTTCTTATGTTAACCACAGCTCTCAATAACTTGATTTTTTTAAAGGCAAGAATTGATATGCCTATAATTTGTAACAATAGGAAATCCTTGTTTGTATAGTTAGCCATTATTAGTATGTATAGACGCCAACAATAAAATTGCTGTATAGACATGAGCCTCGACTTAATAAGCGTTAGGAGTATAAGGATTATGTAGATTAAAATTTGCTCATTATAGAGCGCATTATTACACATATATGTTTTACGCAATTGGATTATCGGTCGTAGCATATACACTACTTTGCGGCAAACATTAGTCAGGTGTGATATTTGGATTTGCTTTATTGCTATTAGTTAAACGTAAGTGTTACTATATATATAATATGGAAAATTAAAAATTCGTTACCAGGTTTATTATAATTATTTACTTAACATTATTTTAAACGCAAGAATTGATATGCCTATAATTTGTAACAAATGGAAGTTCTTGTTTGTATAGTTATAAGCCATTAGTAGTACATATATAGTAATGTATATAGACGCCAACAATGAAATTGCTGTATAGACATGAGCCTCGACTTAATAGGCGGTAGGAGTAGGATTATGTACATTAAAATTTGCTCACAATAGGGCGCATTGTTACACATATATGTTTTACGCAATAGGATTATCAGTTGTAGCATACACACTATACTTTGCGGCAGACATTAATCAGGCGTGGGATTTTAATTTATTGTAAAATTATTAGTTAAACGTAAGTGTTACTATTAATGTAACATGGAAAATTAAAATTCCGTTATCAGATTTATTATAATTACATATTATTTATGCAATGTGTATGTTTCACATATATTACTATAAATATAAAGTGATTTTGATAATACAATTTATGAAGCACAACGCAATTTACTATTTTAAAAGTTAACATAGGTAACAATTGATAATTTGAATCAATTACTTATTAGTGCACATTATTAGGGCACGAAGGTCTAAAAGCTTTTAAAATAATAAAAAATCTTACTGCAACTTGATTTTATCTTCTCTTAATTATAATAAAAACAAACAAAAAATCAGCTTGGAAGTATTAATATTAGATGAGATCTAGTGATTCCAAACGATATACATATTATTATTAATCTATATGATGTTTATGTAAAATATTGTAATCCCCCTATGTAAATGGTATAATATGTTACTGTGAATTAAAATATGAATTTATTTTGTTGATTGAAATACGTGTCGACGCAAGTAAGCTCTCTGCCAAAATTTATTTTGTCGCTTGAAATACGTGTCGATGTAAATCCACTCTTTGACAAATGAGTGTCGACTGAATTCGCAGGCACTGCTGAAAGTCTGTCGACTCAAGTACGCCTGACTGTATAATTAAATGTTATCTGTGTCGATGGTAATCCGTGTTGATGGTAATCTATGTCGATGTAAGTACACTATTTGCCACATTTTGTTACTAAAATTAGCCTAATGCATTTCAATTGTCGATTGAATTCCGTGTCGACGGAATTACGCTTACCGAATTTTACAATAACCCATCCACGATTTTCCAATGATCACATCATTTTTATGCACCTGGCTATTATACGTAGTTTGCAGCGTATTATAGCAGATACCTATGTGTCAATCATCCAATCACATCATAGAAAATTAGAGTAAGACATTACCGTCATATAAATACTTATTAGAGCTTTCACTTATATACCTATTGATAATTAGAGTGCAAGATTTACTTTATTATATACTCCATTAAGATTTTATGAAATTAAGTTTCAGGCATTTATTTCGTACATTCAGTGAGTTCCTGGTATTTTTTATAATTCTAAATATATTTATAAAGATAGGTATTTATGTAATTATTATTTTCATAGTCATTTATTGAAGGGATTTTGAGACTTGTTTTATTTACAAAAGTTATAAGAGCATATCAATTGATGTTAAATTATATCTTTATTTTAGCTGTAAGTATAATGACTGTTCATAAAACTTAGTTTTGTAAAAATAGTGAATATTTTAGTTTTTGATTATTTGACAGAAACAATGTTTTTAAGTGCCATATCATATAACAAATTTTAGTTTATAGAATAATTTTAAATGAGCAAAACTATAGATAATAAAATATTCTTGTAAGCGTATATTTCAGTTTTAAAAATATGTTCTTCTTTCATATTCATTTTGATGACGAAATTATAATAAATTACTATAGCAATCATAAATTTAAATCATTTAAA